>VDFB02039242.1:47682-161684 GCA_007258455.2 Sequoia sempervirens
GGTGTTGCAATTGTGGTTTGGATGGATGGATTGGTTTGGATGGGTGGGTTGGTTTGTGCATTGTTCAATGGTATCGGTATGTTGTGGCGGGCGAAGTAGGCTTCTACTTGCTTCTGGATGAACAATGCTTGTTGTTGCTCTTGTTGTTGTTGCGCTAGGATTTTTGCTTGTTGTTGCACTTGTTGTTGTTCTAACAATGCTTGTTGTTCTACTTGCTGTTGCGCTTGTTGTTGTTCTAACAACGCTTGTTGTTCTGCTTGTTCTTGTTCCCACAACACTTGTTGTTGGGCTGCCAATTCTGCTGCTTCTTGTTGTTCTTGATATTGTTTTAATGCTTGTTGGTATGCTTGCCATTGCGCTGCTTGTGCAAGAAGTTGTGCTTGTTCTTGTGCTTGTTGTGCTTGTGCTTGAGCTTGTGCTTGGGCTTGCGCTTGAGCTTGAGCTTGTGCTTGGGCTTGCGCTTGTGCGGTTTGTTGTTGCAATAAAAGTTGTGCTTGAGCGACTCTTTGTGCTTGTAATGCTTGTGCGGCTTGGGCGGCTTGTTGTTGTTGTTGTTGCAATAAAACTTTGGCTTGTTGTGCTTGTTGTGCTTGTAATGCAGCTTGTGCGGTTTTGGCAGCTTGAGCAGCTTGAGCAGCTTGTTGCACAACTTTTTGTTTTTGCACTTGTTGATAGCCTCTTTGGAAAGCAGCTTGCAATGTTGCGTCGAATTGGTTTGATGTGGTGAATGTTGGTGGCGGTGGGGGTGGTGGTGGATTTGGAATGGCGTTTGTGGTGGTGGTGAATGATGATGTTGTGTTGATCATTTGGTTGGTAGATGGTGTTGTCATGTTGATTGCGTGATTGGTGGATGGTGTTGTTGATGTGGTAAGTGGCATCATTGATGTGATTGGCCCTTGAGAGACCATGCTTTGCAATGTTGTGGGGGTGTTTGATGATGTTGCCATTGCTTGGGTGTTTGTCGTTTGTTGTTGTGATGTCAACAATAAGTTTTGAGCGTTTGGCAAGATGTTTTGATTGATGGTTGGGATGTATGTTTGATGGATACTCGGTAGAGGGGGAAGCCCTAAACCAAGGAGTGGTGTTGATGACAATGGTGATGGTGGGAGAGGTGGATATGTAAGGGGGGTGAATCCTTGTGAAAGTGTTGTGGTGTTGAAAATTCCCCCTGGTCTGAATATGTCTCCCTCTTTTTGTGAATTCGTGGGAAGAGGTGTTTGCGGTGCTCCATGAAATGATGTCGATGATAGGCCATAATGTAAAGTGAGAGGAACATTTTGGTGTAATGGATTATGGAGGATGTTTTGTTCCACTGTGGTGTTTGCGTCCAAGTTTTGGTTATTCACAAGGGGATGTGATTGAAGTTCATTGAGAAATGTGTTTCCCTTGTTGACATTTGGTTGAGTTGGAGCAATCGATGTCGTGATTTTTGGAATGTTTTGTGTGACGTTTTGGGATGGGGTGTGGATGAAATGGGGATGGTGGATGAGATTGGCGGAAAAGATGTCTCTACTATGGTGCTCACATCAAAATCCGAAGGCAACTTGGCCCCTTGCTTTGCTAGTTCAAGCATGTACAACGAAGGGTTGAGTCTCATCATGACGTTGATGATTCTATGGTTATCCGGATTTTGGAGCATTTCAGCTATTTCTTCACGAGACATTCCAAAGGTGAGGTCCTCCCCTTGATTTTCTTCTTGTGGGTTTTGTGATGATGAGGGGACCAATAGATTGCTTGATTCTGCGAGATTCATTTCTGCGTTTGTTTGGCTAAGGTCACTTGAAGCGGGAGTTTCTTTGTGGGCTTCCATACTCTTCTTGTATTGAGATCTCGTTTGAACCATAAAACAAGGATCAATCTTCGGAAATATGGGAGATGAATCTCTTGATTCCTTGGATTTAATCTCTATTTTATGTCCCAAAGTGAAAGTTTTTAGGATGCCTTTTAGGATCAAACGTGATGATGATATGATGGTGATGTTCAAAGATGGATGCTATGGATGTTTTGACTTTTGATAAATCTTGAATGAAATGCTAGGACTTTGGATTTTTGATTGGTTTGATTTTTTGGATTTTGAGACTTTGTCCTTGATCTTGATTTGGATTTTGTTTTGGATTTTGAACAAAAAGGAACCCTAAGATGTTTGATAATGATCTAAAGGATAGTTGTGTTCAAAGGATGATGATTTGGATATGTGTGAGGAGAAGGATGCATCTACCCACACCTACCCAAACAAAATGATTGTTTCACTAAGTATATGGAGAAGGATTCATCTACATACACTAAGCTAGACAAGATGATTTGGATGACTTTGACTAAAGATATGTAAAAGGATGCATTCACACACTCCTAGCCAAAGGTGTTTTGATAAATGTTTTCAAGGACTTGATCTCAATGAGTTTGGATGATTGCTTGATCTTGTCATAAAGCCTAGCATTTCAAGGATGATTTCAAGGTTTTTCAAAAGATGACTTGTGAGATGGATGTTTGGATGTTTTGAAAGATGGATGAAAGAGGTTTGATTTGTTTTGATCCCTAGATGAACCTAAAAAAGACCACTTTGCATTTTCCAAGACCTAGGTATTGAAGAGCATGCATATGCTTCCTAAAGACCTTTGTTAACCAAGGAATGACTTGAACATTTTGGATTTCCAATCAATGATTTTTGCTTTTGAGATTTGGAGTCTTCAACACACATGAAAGTTCATTTTGCTTAGTCTTTGCTTAATGGATTTATTTTACCAACAACACTTTCTTTGATTAAAGTTTCAAACTAAGATGTACCAATGTCTTAATTTCCTTAAACCCCACAAGATATTTTATGTGGAAATTCAATGAACTTAAGGCAAGGGTTTTCCTATTGTTTACTCAAAAAGACAAATTGAGATATAATCCAATGCTTAGGAACCTCTACGAATGTGAATCCGCAGGGAAAGCAGTAACATATGGATTGAGTCAATGATATTTGTCTTAAAGAGGGTTTGAAATTTTGAGAACCATGTTGAATGTTTGTTTGCAAAATGTTTTTGAATACACACTGTGTTTTCAAACAAAGAATAATTACAAGCCCTATGGATGTGATAGACAATGTTTGTTGAGTCCCCACTTGGACAAGTCCAACTACTACTTTTAGCGGATGGTTAGATGCTTGACCCCACCGCCTCCTCCACGACCTCACTTATAATGGGGCAGCTAAGCATCAACACCCATGAAACTCCCATGGCATGCTTTCCATCTCTACTAAAAGCCGTAGGGCGGCTTCGAATCCAATCGCTCTTGCACCAACAAAACAGATTGGGATTTTGGCAAATTTAAGCACATAGGTTCTAGTAAGGACTTTCCGTCATGGAGATTGACCCATACGCAAGAGTCCCCTTCGATCCATCTCGCCTGGAGCCAACCGCTTGATTATGGCATTTAACCAAAACCCTCATTTATATCCCTACTGAAATACCTTTGGCTTTAGAGTGTTACCTTGAGTCGCTGTTTGGGTGAGTACTTTTTCCCAAGGCAGCCCCTCTAGATAAACAAAAGCGAGCAAAGACAATATCCGTAACTAGATCGATCTTTGATGGCACAAAGAAGAGAGAATGTGAAATAATGCCCCACACACACTGCAGACAAGATGTTCAATTTTTAAGCCCAAATTGAAGTGTTTCAAAGCAATAAAATGTATTTTGAGTGTTTCTCTTGCACCCTAGATCGCACGAAGCGCAAGGGGAGAGGATACGTACTCAAAAGACAATCACACAAATCAAACACTTGTTCGCTTAAGCACCAAAATGAAGTGTGAGGATTGCTTGTTCAATTTTTTAACCCAAAACGAAATCTAGTAAGTGTGTTCTAAGGTTCGTTTTAAGCCCTTTGCAATGAAAATGAAATTGTTCGTTTTAGCCCCAATTGAAAACTAATGTTCTAAAACGAAAAGGAAAACAATTTCGTGTAGTGTTGATTAAACACTTAAAGTGTTAAAGAACACATTGTGTTTTAAAAAAAAACATTTCCCTCCTTTCGTGAAGTAGTATTGATCAAACATTTAAAGTGTTAAAAAACACATTGTGTTTTCAAACAAAAATCCTCCTCCTTTCGTTTTTGTTTGCTAGCCTTCTCCTTATTGATTTTTTTCGTTTTTTGCTCTTCCTTCGTTTGTACCTATAAGAACAATCATGCAAAAATTGGATTATTTAATTAAAATCATTTTAAATATTAACCTCAAATAATAAAATGATTCTAAAGACTAATGATTACTAAATGAAGCGTCAATAGGTTTAATTTGCCATTATTAATCCTAACTCCATGATTAAAAGAGCACGAATTTTTAACAAAATCTCCAGCAAGCACGTATCTAATGAATTTATTAAACCAGTCTTATTTCAAATGTAATGTTAATCAATAAGTAAAGACTTTTGTTTGTGACAATCAAAACCAGTATGTCCTTCACTCCCTTAATTTCCTTCCAAACTGTAAGAGCTTATTATCACATGGTAAGCAAAGTTCACATATATCTAGGAATCTAAAAAAAAGAAACCTTGATACAGAATGTAAATGACAATGCTCATGATTAGATCTCATCCAGCAACGAACAAGGAATGTTTCAAACCATGGTTATGCAAAGCTGCAACGTAAATATACACATGAACTGCCACTTGGAGATCAAAACTTATTCCATCAATGCAGCAATGAAAGTCGAAGTCAGATCGTATAGATGCCATCAAATGATAGTTTCCCCCATTATCTGCTTGGGTAATAGGATAAAGTATGCCTCATCTCGAAGGACTGCAGGAAAAGACACCATGTGAACAACAAGAAATTGCATGACATCGATTTGGAGTTATGAAATAATAAATTGGATTATTTAATTAAAATCATTTTAAATATTAACCTCAAATAATAAAATGATTCTAAAGACTAATGATTACTAAATGAAGCGTCAATAGGTTTAATTTGCCATTATTAATCCTAACTCCATGATTAAAAGAGCACGAATTTTTAACAAAATCTCCAGCAAGCACGTATCTAATGAATTTATTAAACCAGTCTTATTTCAAATGTAATGTTAATCAATAAGTAAAGACTTTTGTTTGTGACAATCAAAACCAGTATGTCCTTCACTCCCTTAATTTCCTTCCAAACTGTAAGAGCTTATTATCACATGGTAAACAAAGTTCACATATATCTAGGAATCTAAAAAAAAGAAACCTTGATACAGAATGTAAATGACAATGCTCATGATTAGATCTCATCCAGCAACGAACAAGGAATGTTTCAAACCATGGTTATGCAAAGCTGCAACGTAAATATACACATGAACTGCCACTTGGAGATCAAAACTTATTCCATCAATGCAGCAATGAAAGTCGAAGTCAGATCGTATAGATGCCATCAAATGATAGTTTCCCCCATTATCTGCGTGGGTAATAGGATAAAGTATGCCTCATCTCGAAGGACTGCAGGAAAAGACACCATGTGAACAACAAGAAATTGCATGACATCGATTTGGAGTTATGAAATAATCAATGTCAATTGCTTCATTCGTGTATATGTCCACCTAATGTAACCATTCATTAATGATCGAAACAACTCTGTTAACGAGAGAAATAATCAACATTGATGATGGAATCAGAAATCTGCAATGAAGACATCAATTCCAAATGGCAGTCTTCCCACTACCGCTCATTGGGGAAATCTTATAGAAGCCTGGCCCAATCTAGAAAAAAAAACACACTTCATGCGCTCCTTGATTTTGGAAAATGCCTCAGACAAAATACGTGGTAACAGGATAGCCTCTATAACAGTTGGTTAGCAACATTTGTTGCTTCTTGAATCGGCCTCTGTAGGATCATGAACGCTTAGTACTATGGCTTCTTTGAGCTAGGCATTGAACAGCATAATAGGGTGATTTAAAAACTAGGACTGACAATGATGATGACTGTGTGCTAGAGGACGACATCAAAGATATGGAAAGATCTTACCACCAGCGAATAAATAAAATTTCAAGCAAAAGAAATAGAAAAGACTTTCAGGCGTATGGAAGGCACTAAATAAAAGCACCTAAAGTCTTTCAAACCACGGTATTTAGTAAGTGTAAAGTTGAAATCTTCAGCCTCTTTCCAGAATACAATAATGGCAAAGTCTACGCAAAAGAAAAAAATGAAGATCTTTAAGAAAGTCACGCGCACCCAAGGAGACAACCAATAAATGCGTTTAAAAAAAACTTTCAGACAGATGCATTAAAGCCAGGAGACCCATGCACAATGTACGAAAATTTCAAGCAAATAGTGATTGGCTGGTAAAAAAACTTGAAAAGCTTAAAAAGAAGTTCCAGTAAATGCATTTGGTAAGTGCAAAATCAAATTTGACAGTGGTGTATTGATTACAAGATCTACGTAAGATTTTAAAAGGCCAGAGAAACTTTTTAGGTGACTATTAGTAGGCTTAAAAAAGTAGCGAACTCCACAGCCCTTTCCCAAATTTCCGCCCTGCCTCTCTATTTCATTGTGTAGATTGAAGTACAAATAAGTCTGAAATGCTATCATTCAGTCACTAAATATATTACGAACAGGTTAAATGAGAACTAAGTTTGATTTGAACAACTCAAAAGAACAAATGCGACATATACGATCAAAGGAAACTTGCATAGTTCTTCAGCCAGCTTTAATAAGCAATAAATATGGTGATAAATTTGAAGCGTGTAGTCCAAGCTTACACCAATAGAAAACTAGAACAGAATGTTGTAAGAATCCTTAAAGAGATCTGTCAACAAACACCACATAATAGTAATAGGCACGCAAAGTTTGAAAAAGGGAACAAAGACTTTACTAGTACGCAAAGCTCAGAGCAATGGAATAGAAACAAAATCTTTTGATTCTTATCTAATGCTTTAATACTATGTCTGCAGCATTTTGAGTAACTACGTGCTTTGAGTGGATGCGATTTATGAAGGAAAGCACTAGGAAATCAGAAAGACATGAAAAGTGTTATTAAAGGTGAAATCATAGATTCCACTAAATATTTCCTGAGTCCTGCAACATAAATTGACTATTGTGTATCTTCAAATAATAAACTTCGCTGCCACTATATGGCCCTCCTTCTAGCGCCAAATTGTGAGCATGCTTTTCAAAATCTGTAAACACTAATCTCAAACCAAGGTTAGTATCAACAAATCCTTCAAGAATGCTCCTATGAAATACATTGCAAATGCTCCAAAATGTCACAAAAGATAAAGGAAAACCAAATGCATAATGAAAACATTCAACAAATTACCTATTCCATAGTTGGATTGGTGTCACATGTGCTAGTGACCCTTTCCCAATCCTTGATTAAAGCTCAAAATGATAAAATGCAAATGGAGATGGTGGAGTGATGATGAACAAGATCAAATCTCAAATGAAGAGAGTAACCTTGCATAAAATTGTGAAGATTGTGAAGGATTTGCTTGAGGATGATGCACCTATTTAAAGATTTTCAAAATGCTAAGTGTTGAAGAGGGACCAATGTGGGATCAAAAACAAGCCAATGAGTTGAGGACACTTGTCATCATGTAATTAGTTGATGTATGCAGATTTGGGAAGAGTGCCCAAGAGGGGAAATTTTGAATTCAAATTTGCAATAAATTTAGAGAGGGGGACAAGAAAGAAGAGCAATAAATGCCCGCTTGACTTGTCATGTTGAGGGAAAATGAGGTTTTAATAAATCAAAAATTGATTTATTGTGCAAGTGGCTAGATCTAGATAATGCAAGTGGGATGTGATTAGTATTAGATTAGGATTAGATGAAGATTATGCTGATTTAATGATTAGATGATTTGACTTTTTTTGGACTTTGATAATTGATTTATTTAAATCAGGAAATGATGGAAAATGTATGATTTGGATTTGATTTAAATGAAGTCCTGATTTATTGGATGAATGGAATATGATTATGCATGATGTAAATTTGACATGTCTACAGTTAGCATCACTAGAAAATGTGAGTTATGAATCTAGAAAAAGAACTTTCAAAGGTCTCTTAGGCAACATCTAGTATCTATGAAAATATTTAAAACATGATGATGTTCTAGAATTATGATGTTCTAGTTATTTGGTGCCATATCTTTATAGGATGTCACCTAGTTGGAGACACCCAACACAACCTTGAGCTTCCATGCCTCCTTCATCGGCTCCTTCAAGAGCACTAACACTAGAGTCTTAGAGAGAGGATCCTCCACCTATAACCAACTAGCAAGACTTATCAACAAACATCGTGTTACAAACCTTATAAACACTTTCAATAGTTTTTGGAGTTATACATGGTAAGTTTACATAGGGTCTTGAGGTGTCACATTGTGTGACTCCTTGACCTTCACAAGAGACACATGGACATTCAAATCACAGGGAGCTTTTGAGGTGCCCTGCAAGGGCTAGTATTGGATACAAAGGTATAGCTAACATAGAGAGAGCCTTTGGCATAGGTCCAACCATAAAATGATGGAGACTTTTATCTTGCTTAGCGGACACTAAAATTCAAAGATGAGATCCTTTGAGGCTCCAATTGTCAACCTTATTAGGGTCCACAGATGGGTTAGAGGCAGAGGCATGATTGGTAAACCTAATAGATTATTTTTTGTTGTGCATGTATGAAAGAAACCTTAAGGCACACTTCGTGATAAACCTTCTGAGAGGTTTGATGACCACTTGGTGGCAATAGGAGCAAGGAAAACACAAATAAACTATTGGCACATTGTCCTAGGAGGCTTTCCTAGAGAGATTCAAAGCTTAGGAGAAACCTTGGAGGCTTGAGATAAATTGTGAAATAGGATTCAAGTTCAACATGAGCATTGATTCAAGTGCTCACCACCCCCACCTAGAGGAGTGTTTAAGCCTTCATCCCTACTACTTAGACCACCACCACAACAACAACCACCAACTAGTTTGCATCAAGATCCATAGAGACAGAAAGGTAGTGTGTGGTAGCTTCGAGAGACCTATTTCTTTATAAACAAAAATTTATTTGTGCTTTAATAAACTAACACATTGTCTTCAAATCATTTAGGAATTATCAAAAACACTATAGGCTAGATATTATTTAGTCATAAAATAATAGTATCCTAGATTACCCACATTAAAATTATTCCATTTAAGGAACTGAAAGGCTTCCCAAATACCAAACAAGTGGAGCAATCTTTACCATATAGTGCATTTAATGTTCTTGCACAACACCCTTCAAGTTAAGGGCATTTGATTTATATAATTTATGTACAATAATAATCACCCAAGAAAATGATCAAAGTACTAATTTATGTTGGCTATCAAAAGAAGCAAAAAAAACTCAAGACTCAAAATAAATGAATGTGCTAATCGGGACATAGCAATCCACAAAATAGCACATAAGCAAGGACTATTGATCAATAATTGTAATAATGCCTTCTTTAAATAATTTTTGGTGGGTAGTGATATAAATATATGAAGAAAGCAACCCTTGACAAATTTATAGGGATTTGAGTTGACAATTATTGATACCAACATCATAGATTTGGATTGGTATTGGTTGACATCTTCATGTGGGATATTTTGGCAATTATGGCCCTCACATTTTTCTTTTTAAACGATGTCCTCTACATCTTCACTACACACAATTTTGCCATATTTCTCTTATTCTCATGTTGCATATTCTACTTGTTATAACCTGCATTTACAATGCCTCCAACTTCATTGTCATCTTAGAGAATCATAATGTATATAAATTACATTATCACATATTATGTAAATTACCATGATCAACCAAGAAAAGAAAGGAGAAGAATAAAAGGTTACCAAGTTACAAATGACCTTCATCATGCACTTTGACAAATGGTTCCCCAATGTTCATGGCCTAATCAAATGCAATGTGATTTTGCATATTAATAAGAAGTAGAATACAAATTATCTTGTTGTCAACGTACATATAGCCTTCATCGATCACAACAATAGATGGTTCCCCAATATTCATGGCCTCATTAGATGCAACACATTTTCATTATTAACAAGTACTAGAATAAAAAAAAATATCATTGTAAGCCTACAAATGACCTTAATCAATCACATTAATAGATGCTTCCCCAATGCTAAGAAATTGGTTAGGAGTAATGGGCATGGTTTTTCCATGGTGCCTCACTATGTCTCTTACAAATGGTGAAAATGCTAAGTGCTTATAAGGTCGCCAAACAATAAGCAATAATTTAGAACACCTTTTAATAGAATTTTGAAACATCAATAATACTAATGGGAGATAATAATATTTCGATTAATAATTAAATACTAATATCTATTTATTTATGATATAATTATTCCAATGACAAGTAAGCAATTCGCATATCCTTTTAACCTTTCTTGACCATTCTCATTAGCAATAAATCATACTATCATTCAAAATGGTTTTATCTATAATGATAGAATCTTTATCATTTTGTTAAGATATGATGATTATGTACTTAAGAATTTAGAATTACCTCCTACTAACTCTCTCAACCATTATTTATGTCATAAATATAAATTATGAAAGCTTGTAGCTTGTAATTTTCTCCAAAATTTGAACAATCATGTTTGCAGCTTAAGAAAAATTAAAAGAGAATCAACATATGCTAATTCTTATAAATAGTTCTTTAAATTCGATAAGCATAAGTTATGAGAATTAAAATAGGTTAATTGTCCAAACTATTTTGACTTAAAAAATATAAATACGATAAATATGTGGCCACTAATTCTTTAAGACAATTGTTGGAACTTGTAAAACCTCAATTTTGAGAAATAGTGGTTATTAATCCATGCAAAAGATATTGGCACAAGATAATATAAAATTGACAATGGCTTTTTTTTTATGTGGCAGGGGTGTCCCCGTGACTCAACCCAGCAGCCCAGCGGCCCATACCATAAAATTGACGATGTTGTGACTACTAATTCTCATCAACAATTACTTTCATAAGAAGATGAATGGAAGAAAAGTTCATGACCAATAATACTAACAAACAATTTGAAAGAATTAATTTCTAGTAAAATTGACTAATTATATTTTTTTCTTGTGGAAACCTAATCAAGAATTTAGTGGCCACTAATTGCTACAAACAATTGTTTAAAATTACAAAACCGTAAGTAATGAGAATTATTGTCTATTAGTTCTTATCAACCATGAAAAAGGAGAATTCAAGACAATTAATGTTGACAAACAATTGATTAAAAATGTAACTTAGTAGTTTAAATATATATTGAACGCTTAAAATTCTTGTAAAAAAATGTTGAGATGACTAATGGTGCAATTGTTCAAGAAATTTTAAAGTTGTTAATTCTTCTAAACAATTCTTAATAAAAGAAACTTTTGTCATGAAAATTAGTGTCAATTAATTCTCCCAAATATACCATAGAGTATTCAAACTTATAATTGAGTGAATCAAGGGCCACCAAACCTTTAAAACATCTAAAATACAGAGAACAATTATATTATATATAATGTAATATAATATATTAATGCTTATGAAATCTCTCAACCATTTAAATGACATAAAAATCATTTGAATTTATTTTGTTATTTTACAATAAGATAATCACCTTTTCAAACGGGATGTGGTCAAGTGGTAAGAACACTTGGTTCTTATGTTGGAGACTAATGTTTGTATCAGGGCTAAAATTACCAGGGTTAAACAATAAAGCATACAAATCAAACCCAATAAACGATGAAGCACAAATAAGTGTAAAGACATAAAAGCATGGAACAATCTTACCAAAAGTCTTCACACCACCATTGATTCACCTTCATTGCACTTCTCCATTTTTCTACTAAATGATTGATCCCCTCAGAATTATAATTTTTTATGCACTTAACCAGTCTATGACAAAAACAAAGCAAAATATCGAAGTTTCAATCTCACTTGCATGACGGTATGCAAATTCTAGATGATCAAAATGATAAATGACGATGATATTTATAGAGAGATGGATGAAAAATGGACGATCGAGATTAGAAGATTTTTATTCTGATGAATGGTTGTAATTAATCAAGACAGGACGGGATAAGATCGGAAGTGAAGGAGAAAGAGGAAACTGAATGATTTTTTGACAAAATAAAGTAGTTCAAAGAGGGAAATTGCATTGTGAAATAATGGAAACATTATCTCATTGCAAGAGAAAACAATGAGTCCACTTTTTGATTAAATAGAAATTTAATTCAAAAAGTTAAAGGAAAATAAGTTATTTAATTAAATGGAATTTAATTTTTTTGTGTCACAAAAGCTGAAAGTGAATTAATTAAATAATTTAGATTATTTAATTAATGGAAGAATTAATGAAATTAGGTAATAATTAAATAATTAAGATTATTTAATTATCGAAGATGAAGAAGGGGTTTTAATAAATTGACAAGCCTAGTGGTAATTTCAAGGTGTCTACAATGTCCAATTCTCTCAGTGTGAGATTTTAGTGCTAATAGGAATGTTGGAGTGGTAGTCCCACTTCAATCAATTAATTGAGTAGCCCCTCTTTAGTTGATTGATATAACAATAGTCTCGTATGTGATGTTGATGGAGTATGTTAGAGGATCAGTTAAATGGCTATGAAATCTCTCAACCATTTAAATGACATAAAAACCATTTGAATTTATTTTGTTATTTTACAATAAGATAATCACCTTTTCAAACGGGATGTGGTCAAGTGGTAAGAACACTTGGTTCTCATGTTGGAGACTAATGTTTGTATTAGGGCTAAAATTACCAAGGTTAGACAATAAAGCATATAAATCAAACCCCAATAAACAATGAAGCACAAATAAGCATAAATGCATAAAAGCATGGAACAATCTTACCAAAAGTCTTCACACCACCATTGACTCACCTTCATTGCACTTCTCCATTTTGCTACTAAATGATTGATGCCCTCAGAATTATAATTCTTTATGCACTTAACTAGCCTATGACAAAAACAAAGCAAAATATCGAAGTTTCAATCTCACTTGCATGACAGTATGTGAATTCTAGATGATCAAAATGATAAATGACGATGGTATTTATAGAGAGACAGATGGAAAATGGACAATCGAGATTAGAAGATTTTTATTTTGATTAATAGCTGTAATTAATCAAGATGGGACGAGAAAAGATCAGAAGTGAAGGAGAAAGAGGAAATTGAATGATTTTTCGACAAAATCAAGTAGTTCGAAGAGGGAAATTGCATTTTGAAATAATGGAAACATTATCTCATTGCAAGAGAAAACAGCGAGTCCACATTTTGATTAAATAGAAATTTAATTCAAAAAGTTAGAGGAAAATAAGTTATTTAATTAAATGGAATTTAATTTATTTGTGTCACAAAAGTTGAAAGTGAATTAATTAAATAATAATTTAGATTATTTAATTAATGGAAGAATTAATGACATTAGGTAATAATTAAATAATTAATATTATTTAATTATCGAAGATAAAGGGGTTTTAATAAATTGACAAGCCTAGTGGTAATTTCTAGGTGTCTACAATGTTCAATTTGTTGCAAGGTGTGACCCTTGGTCTCCTCTTCCTATGGTAGGCGTAGTCCAGTGTGGTGCTTGGGCTTCGTGACATAGTTTAACCACCTCTTGTGCATCTTGATCTTGTATAAATCCAGCAGTTGTATCGGACATTAACAGGTCGATCTTTTGGTGCAATGACAACCGTCTTTGCAACAATTGGTATCAGAGCTGAGGTTAGAGGCTTGAACCCCACGCTTGCGCTGGGGGGGATTGTTGCAAGGTGTGACCCTTAGTCTCCTCTTCTTGTGGTAGGCATAGTCTAGCGCAGCGCTTGGGCTTCGTGACATGGTTTAACCACCTCCTATGGATCTTGATCTTGTATAAATCCAGCGGCTATATTGGGCATTAACAGGTCGATCTTTTGGTGCAACGACAACCGTCTTTGCAACACAATTCTCCCAATGTGAGATTTTAGTGCTAATAGGAATGCTGGAGTGGTAGTCCCACTTCAATCAATTAATAGAGTAGCCTCGCTTTAGTTGATTGATATAACAATAGTCTCATATGTGATGTTGATAGAGTATGTTAGAGGATTAGTTAAATGGCTATGAAATCTCTCAACCATTTAAATGATATAAAAATCATTTGAATTTATTTTGTTATTTTACAATAAGATAATCACCTTTTCAAAGGGGATGTGGTCAAGTGGTAAGAACACTTGGTTCTCATGTTGGAGACTAATGTTTGTATCGGGGCTAAAATTACCAAGGTTAGACAATAAAGCATACAAATCAAACCCCAATAAACAATGAAGCACAAATAAGCATAAAGACATAAAAGCATGGAACAATCTTACCAAAAGTCTTCACACCACCATTGATTCACCTTCATTGCACTTCTCCATTTTTCTACTAAATGATTGATGCCCTCAGAATTATAATTCTTTATGCACTTAACCAACCTATGACAAAAACAAAGCAAAATATCGAAGTTTCAATCTCACTTGCATGACAGTATGCAAATTCTAGATGATCAAAATGATAAATGACGATGGTATTTATAGACAGATGGAAAATGGATGATCGAGATTAGAAGATTTTTATTTTGATCAATAGTTGTAATTAATCAAGACGGGACATGATAAGATCGGAAGTGAAGGAGAAAGAGGAAACTGAATGATTTTTCGACAAAATCAAGTAGTTCAAAGAGGGAAATTGCATTTTGAAATGATGGAAACATTATCTCATTGCAAGAGAAAACGAGTTGACTTTTTTATTAAATAGAAATTTAATTCAAAAATTTAGAGGAAAATAAGTTATTTAATTAAATGGAATTTAATTTATTTGTGTCACAAAAGTTGAAAGTGAATTAATTAAATAATTTAGATTATTTAATTAATGGAAGAATTAATGACATTAGGTAATAATTAAATAATTAAGATTATTTAATTATCGAAGATGAAGAAGGGGTTTTAATAAATTGACAAGCCTAGTGGTAATTTCTAGGTGTCTACAATGTTCAATTCTCCCAATGTGAGACTTTAGCGCTAATAGGAATGTTGGAGTGGTAGTCCCACTTCAATCAATTAATAGAGTAGCCCCGCTTTAGTTGATTCATATAAAAATAGTCTCGTATGTGATGTTGATGGAGTATGTTAGAGGATTAGTTAAATGGCTATGAAATCTCTCAACCATTTAAATGACATAAAAATCATTTGAATTTATTTTGTTATTTTACAATAAGATAATCACCTTTCCAAAGGGGATGTGATCAAGTGGTAAGAACACTTGGTTCTCATGTTGGAGACTAATGTTTATATCAGGGCTAAAATTACCTTGAGGTTAAACAATAAAGCATATAAATCAAACCCCAATAAACAATGAAGCACAAATAAGTGTAAAGACATAAAAGCATGGAACAATCTTACCAAAAGTCTTCACACCACCATTGATTCACCTTCATTGCACTTCTCCATTTTGTTTCTAAATGATCGATGCCCTCAGAATTATAATTCTTTATGCACTTAACCAACTTATGACAAAAACAAAGCAAAATATTGAAGTTTCAATCTCACTTGCACGATAATATGCAAATTCTAGATGATCAAAATGATAAATGACGATGGTATTTATAGAGAGATGGATGAAAAATGGACGATTGAGATTAGAAGATTTTTATTTTGATCAATGGTTGTAATTAATCAAGACGGGACGAGATAAGATCGGAAGTGAAGGAGAAAGAGGAAATTGAATGATTTTTCAACAAAATCAAGTAGTTCGAAGAGGGAAATTGCATTTTGAAATAATGGAAACATTATCTCATTGCAAGAGAAAATAGGGAGTCCACTTTTTGATTAAATAGAAATTTAATTCAAAAAGTTAGAGGAAAATAAGTTATTTAATTAAATGGAATTTAATTTATTTGTGTCACAAAAACTAAAAGTGAATTAATTAAATAATTTAGATTATTTAATTAATTGAAGAATTAATGACATTGGGTAATAATTAAATAATTAAGATTATTTAATTATCAAAGATGAAGAAGGGGTTTTAATAAATTGACAAGCCTAGTGGTAATTTCTAGGTGTCTACAATGTTCAATTCTCCCAATGTGAGATTTTAGTGCTAATAGGAATGTTGGAGTAGTAGTCCCACTTTAATCAATTAATAGAGTAGCCCCGCTTTAGTTGATTGATATAACAATAGTCTCATATGTGATGTTGATGGAGTATGTTAGAGGAACAAAGGAGAAACCGTGAAAGAGGAGAGGTCATGTAGAAGGAGATCAATAATAAAGTTTTCAAGTTAGAGGTGGTACATGTTGGAGGTTGTCTTATAGAATATAAGAGGAGAAGCATTCAAGCTAGAGGAAAGCATACTATAGGTGAGGTAGACATTTAATTTGGAAGAATAAAGGAGGGTGTTGGAGGCAAGAATAAGGTGAAATGGTTTCCCTATAGGAAGAGAAGGAAGGAGTGATTTTCCCCACAAGATGTGATAATTGATAGGCAATTGTAGTGATATGCTCTATCGGTAGAGGATTAGATAAAATAATATTCCCATAAATGAACTATATGGTATGTGGAACATACCCTTACAATCCAAGGTTGGGGGAAGGGGGTGAGGGTGAGGTGGGGCGAGGCCCAATGGAAACCCCACTAAATGATCTAAAAAATAAGAGAATCACCTCAATTATATTGTGATAGTTTTTTTTAACAAATCAAATTACTTTTAATGTAGATTAAACAAAATTAATCTTTTTTTTTATTTAAATTTTTTATACATAAAGTAAAAAAGTAAGTAGTCTATATCAATAACATATTTTTTAATTACAGTAAAGGAAAGTAAACTGTAAGATTAATCTAGACTAATCCAATAAGATACATACAGATAATAAATAATCAACCTAGATTAGCTCAATGATGAGTTGTGGGTTAATGTAATTCTAAAATAAATGTGATGAATAAATGCACTATAATTTGCAATCAAAGAATGAATAAACCGTAATGTTGGTAGCTAAATTTATATTCCTCAAGATAAAATAGGAACTATGATATTTTAAGACTCAACTTGAGATTAAAAACTATTTTCACTAGTATGAAGGGTCAAGCCCATGAATTTGGGCTAGATCTATACATGTGGAAATGTCTTATACCTACAAAAATTATCTAATAATCTACATAGCTCTATTTCTCTATTTGCATAATTTCTCTATGTTTTATCTACCTTTGCTATTTGTTCAAAACTCGTGGTATTTAAAAATAACTTGAAAGGATTTTTGTTGTATTGCAAGGAGACAAGTTATCATAGATGAATCCTAAAAAAACTTAGGCAAATATTGAGCACAACACTCTTTAGCCAATATGCTCCTAGGATGAATGTTTAGATCTAGATTCATTTTATATAATGTGAGCATATTAAATGCTAAAATTGAAATCAAAGGTTAATTCAATAAAAATACCCAATTCAATATTCAACAACTACTTCAATAGAACGTGTGCACAAACAAAGTAAATAGAATAAATCAATCAAATTATACCTCCAAAAAGTGCCTCAATCTTACTCCATTGTGTGTGATAATGTTGTAGTAGTATGGATGTGGATTGCTCTTGAAACATAAGCATAACCTTGTAATTGCAAATGGACATAGTGATAGCAAGGATGTTCTCAAAAGTTGTGGATAGATAATGGCTTAAAATAATGAATGATTTATAGCTTTCACTTAACATTAATCAATGGCGGAAGATGATTTGAAAGATCAAGGGATGAGATTAATTGATTGATCATGATGAATGTGAATGTGACATGTGTCAAAATGAAAGGTTTGATTGATGAGTTATTTGGTTGAATGGATGAATGAAGTGAAAGTGAGTGTGAGTGAACAAAAGTTATGTTTTCAGTCAACTCATTTAGAAGAATATAAATAGAATTAAATAAATTTATTTAATTTCATTACATGACGGAGAGATATTTAGAAAATAAATAAATATTAATTTTATTTATTTTTAGAAGAATTAAAGATAGAAAAACAATTAAATAAATTAAATTTATTTATTTTATTATAGAGGAAATGTTAGCTAATTAAATAATGGATAAGAACAATTAAATGCGTAAATTAATTGAATAATTTAAAACTATTTGATTAATGTGGTTGGAGAAATTTGAGAAATTAATTAAATAATTAAATTTATTTAATTAATGTGAATGGAATAAATTGAGAATTTAATTAAAAATCATTTGATTAATGTGGGATGAAAGAATTTAAGAAATTAATTAAATAATTAATTATCATATTAATGTGGATGATGTGTTAGCTTAATTAAATAATTTAAAATTATTTAAATTAATATATGAATTGATGAGAAATGATATTGTGATGAGATGAAGTGTGTTAGTCATTTTTAGGTGTCTACATTTTGCCCCTCTTTGAGGCAATGTGTTCATTGCATTGTTTCAAACATTTTGTTGGTATAAAAAATTTGGTGGTGACATACCCCAATGTGTCCTAGTGGAAAAAGGGATGGAGGTAGGTTGGTAGGTTGCCCCCTTGAGAGATCTATCAGAAAAAATAATTTTTTGATCGAGCTCACAAATAGGAAAAATAGGATAGGTTTAGTGGATTAGTGATAAAAAAAAATGATGTTGGATGGAGGATTATTGAGATGAAGAAAAATAAAGTGAAGCTAAGGCTAGTGGGGGTTACTTATCCTTTTGGTATGGAGATGAGTTAGTATGTAAGAAGAAATGAGGTGAAATGCAAGATAATGAAGAATGTTTGATTTTTTTAATCAAATATAAAATAATAAAAGTTATAAATAGGCAATGGGGTGGATAGTGAATATGGGATGAAAAGGTGGTTTTGTTGGGTTATGCTTGAAAAAATGTAAAGACCAATCCTTATTTTGACATAGAAAATGGATATAATGCACCAAGATATGATGAACCAAGTTGACGTTGTATACATTGCATGGACCCTAACTCTACAAACAAAAAGTGTTGTCCTTATTCATACCAGACATATTGGAACCTTGTTGGATCTATGTGAGGAAGTAATACTTAAAGCATGATATTCTTAGTTCACAAAAGGTATTGTATGACCTTATATACAAAGCATGATTGCTTATGCAAGAAGCTGGACCTCATCACACACAAGGTAAGTATTTTCCTTGGTCATATTACAAGAACTTCCCACAAATATGGCATAAAAAACAATGACCATGCCCCATTCTATGCTCCTCTAAATACACTAGGCTATTGAAAGATCAAGGTGGCTTTGAGTAACCATTGGAATGAGACAAAAAATAAATAAAAAATAAAAGACCAACTGATAAAACAACTCAATAGCCATCATATCTCTTGCCAAAGAGGGTATGTTGATATTAGATATTGCCTATTGTAGGAAGCATACATCGGTTAAGGCATGGATTAGGATGATGGATCGAATTATTAGGCAATAGGTATGTAGGTAGTAGGTTCATTCAGCAGTGGTCTTAACTTGCGATTGTCATGAAAGATCTATGTTTTTACATGATACATAGTTTTCTTTTATTTGAGTGTCAATTCTAGATGGTGATGGTTTATTATGGATAAGATGGAGTGGGTTGTTATGTGTGTATATTTTTTGTTTTGATTGGTTTATTGATAGGAGGTGATGATGATAATGATAATGATAAAAATTTGGATGAAAAAATAAAGGATAAAATGGTGATGATGGAATGATTATGATGAAATGATTAGGATGATGATAATTATAGTGATGAGTGGTAAAGTGATATGAATGTGTAGGGATATCAAAGGCCACTTGAGATCTTGTCTAGTCAAGCTAAATTGGACTGATTTGATTGATTGATTGATGATAGTGATAATGTTGTTGATGATTAAAAAACCACAAGGATTATGTTATTGACGGTAAGAACAACATGATGATTGGGAAGGATACATCCCAATGATGATAGGTTGGATAAAATGGATCAAGGTTTGTTGCAAGACTAGGAACAAAATAATTTAGATGGTTTGATATCACACCGGAATGTATGAAAAGATGAGATTGATGTGTATTGTTTGGATTGTGAGTGATGGAGAATAGTTTGATAGAAAAGAATTATTCATGGGATGGTGGAAAATGCTCAAAAGTTTTTTTGTTTTTTTCATGGAAGCTATCAAGATCACTAAGTGAGCTAGAAGACATAAATCAAGATTTATTTCAAAGTAGGATGCATTCACCTGCTCCTGGTGTCTAGCAAGGCATGAAACAATAAGAGTAGGGGAGAGGGGCCAATAGTCGTGCAGGCTAACTTTGTCAGCATGTAGCGATTGAGTGGAATATCGTAGAACTTTTTTTTTTTTTTTAAATGTGGACTAGCCTCTTATCTATCTATAACTAAGGTTTGGAGGTGTGACTCATCATTCAACTTGCCACATCAACACATCTATTGAGAAGTGTCTAAAATTTGACTTTTTAAAGATTTGACCAAAATTAATCATGGGACCCCCAATAGTTGAACAAAAAAATATCATTTGTTGCTTGTAGAATATCATATTTTTATTTACAATAAAATTAATGTGCAACCTTAATGGACCAAATACCTATTGGTAACCATAAATCTTTGATATCTCTAGCTTTTATATTCAACACATATGGACCAATAGATGAACACAAAAAAACTATTTTTTGTTATAAAAACAACACATAATTATTTAAAATAACACTGATATCAAACAAAAATGGACCAATAGTTGAACAATAAAACTTTTTGAAAATCCTTCACATTTAATGGCAAAATACATGGTAGGGGAGAGGACCCAATAGTTGTGCACCCTAACTTCACGCTTCTAATTATCCTACATGGAAATTTCAAATCACTCCCAATTTTTTACAATAACTTACTTGGCAAGTCCCCTGCTTATAAATAAGGTTTCAGGGCCACATCATCAAATATGATGCCACACCAACATGCTTTTTGTCAAGGTATCCAAAAAGGCCCAAAAAAAAAGTGAGACTAATACTTGTGCATTCATAGCATGTTTTATTGAGCACTAATGTGGAATCACATGATTGGTTGCTTTTTAGATCAAAGGAATACATTTTGTTTAATTATGGGTAGTCATCATCAACACTAACAACTTTAAAGTCACAACTATTGGTCCAATATTGATAAAAAAATATTGGGCATTATATAAACAACTACTATCACAACTATTGAAACATGCTCTAGGTCCTCTCTCCTATTTATTGTGCTCACCTTTTATATTTGTGATAGGACAAACTGTTAATATAAAATACTCCAATGCTTGTACATTACTACCCCAGTAGTTGTATACATAAGAACAATTTTTTTCACTATGATAACAATACTTGTTTAAATGAGTGTCTTATTTTATTAAATGAGCATTTTATTTTTTAAATGACACATTATAGTGGATAGTTATGATATTTTATTTGAGACAAAAAAAATACTTATTTCACTTCTTCATGAATGTATTTATGTTTTTTTTATGTAACATTCAGAGGTTCTCATGTGTTCAAGTATGGGTCCACTTTTGATCAACATTTGATTTTTTTTTATTTACATTTGGACTATTTATTTACAATATTTAGTACAAATATGCGGTAAGACTGGGTATAATAATCTCAATTGACTGCACGACTATTGAACCCTGCACAACTACTAATCCCTCTCCCCTATATGAATGGACTTGCGTAATGAAAATGGATATGTGAAGGATGTGGATTTATGGAATATGATTAGGGTAAATTTAAAACCCGGAAGCAATAAAAAGAGTAAACCCAATTTAAAAGATTCCCCCCATCTGCCAGGCAATCACTCAAAAACATTAAAATGCTTATGTGATAGTGAGATAGAATATGTTTAGAACCTAGGTTAACATCAAGTTAAGTGTGAGCCTCGTTCTAACTAAATACCCGACATTATACATGTAAATCCGTAATTAAAACTGGTTTAATTATTCACTGATGACCATAAACTTATTGCATGAAAAGTTTCCCTCAAAAGCATACTCTTGCAAGAACATGATAGAAAAGTTGATCCAGTTTAATAAGTTCCCCACGTCCAAACGCTATTGTATGCAAAAAGAACATGTCAGGTTGATAAGTCATCCTAGGACAAACCTGGACACAGTATGTTCACCAAATGGATTCTAAACAAAACAAAATCCAGATATCCCAGGGCCTATTTTCTTGCTCCATTGAAGCCAAAGGCAAAAGAACTGGAAAGCTTGGTAAAAGACCATGAGAAGGAACCAGACACGAGAAAATAAACAGGATTAAAATCTAATCCTAGGGTCAACAGGTCTATTGTGGAATAAGATGAAATTCAGAAAGAACTCACCCAGACATGAGGGATGTACAGACAGGTACCTTACAATTTTAAATTTCAAAAAGTGAGGAAAGGGCCACAACAAACCCAATGAAAGACTTAAACCAGTTTTCAGGGCAATGTAAACGTCAGTTAATGAAAGTTGAAAAATACTCCGGATCTATGTAGACAAAAATATACTTTTTCAAAATCCAGACAGTTAAGCAGAAATACATCAAGGGATGGGACCAAGAACATAAACCAAGTACAGGAACACACCTTAAGACCATCCTCCAAAATAATCAAGGAAACTGGGAAACAAAACCAAGCAAGCTAAAATGGAAAACAGAGGCCCTGAGACTAAACCAGATCTGGGGAAACCAAAAAAGGAAAAAATTAATAAAACCTAAAAAGGAATTCGAAAACCCCAGCAGGAACACAGTGGCCTTAATTTCATTGAAATTGGAATATTGGTTTCAACAAGTTCCATAGAAATCTTCTTGATTGTGCATATTTATCCACCAATGTTATAAGTCATCACATGACATAGCCAAAGACATACCTGATGCCAGACAAAAACAGAAACAATCCAAGGTTAACAAAACTTACATTCTAACCCCTAGAGTGTACCATAAAGCATCAAATGTGTTCAAACATGGTACATTTTTGTAGCAACGTTGTTAAAATTGCATATTCCTCCCATGACATTATACACAAGAAAGCATCATGGGATGATATCATCATAAAAAAGTGAGAATCCCATAGCATTCTTGTTGATTATGTGCTCTTTACTTGATACTTGAAAAAAAACCTATGGCATGGCGTAACAAAAGATGCACCAGACAATAAAAACAATGCAACAAACACCATGCCTGAAGAGGAAAGCAATATTAACATAATGCCAAATTTCAAATGACAAAATTTGACATTCCAGACTCAGTGATGGATTCCTTTCCACAAGAATTTCATTGTAACAGATCCATCACCAAATTATGAGAATTGCATAACAATGAAGTCGGTCAAGCACATTCCCTCATCCCATACATGAGAAAGCCATTGTGGCATGAATAACAGAAGGCAGAAACAATCTAATACAACATCAATTTCAATTTGACAAAACATGTCATTACAAGGTAAATGTTACAGTGTATTCAACAAAAAATTTCATCATAACAGAAACACAACAAACAGTGGAAAAACTCTTACTCATTGAACAGTTAAAAAACTAGGGTTCTCACAGCATTAGTAACCCAATCCATAAGAAAAACTTGATATGAAACAATATTCCCAAAATATCTACTACCTATCTGATAGAATACAATGTCCTAGTCTTCCAAACAAAATACTGGTGTGCTCAACACATAACACTGCCATGATTACAACTATAGCTTTCTAACCTATTCCTTCTGTCTAGAGCTTTAGAAGGCGAAAATGAAAGGAAATTTGATTCAGTGCCAATTATATGACAAAAACTCGAAAAATATTGTTTACAGGAATATCAGAATAAGAGGCATACAGAATCTAGCCTGTGCGATCAGGATATGGCCTAAAACGTGTGTCTGGGCCTCTTTGACTCTGCTTTCCTGATGCACCATAAGTCCCTCCATAACCTGTATGCTCATTTGTTGTCCCATCACCACCACCACTGCTATACCCACCAAAGCCACCAACTCCACTTGAAGGATCATTGCCACCTGACTTCCATGCAGTATTTGAGTACCCTGGAGTGCCGTGTGAAGAATCCCCATAGCTACCGCCACCTGTTCCTGTGTAAGGCCCACCTGCAGGGGCAGCAGCACCCCCACCACATCCATAGCCAATAGGTGCGCCACCAGAACTATAGCCTCCATCTCCATAGGGATAAGCAGGTGCACCTCCATAACTGCCTGCTGCACTAGGACTCTGTGCACCACCAGAGCGGCCATAACCTGCAGCTGGATTTGCTCCATAACCTGCAGAATTGTGGCCAAATCCAGCACCTCCCCATGGGCTCCGAGGAGCTCCAACAGGTCCACTGTCATAACCACCAACAGCTGGGCTGCCACCATAACCTCCAGTTGGAGATGGTGCAGCAGGGACAACATTTCCATAGCCATAACCTCCACCAGGGCTCCCATAACCACCACCGCCATACCCTCCATTCATATAACCACCTGCAGCAAAACTCCCTTGTGGTGGTGCTGGAGCAGCATAACCAGTAGGACCATACCCTGCATATCCCCTTCCAGCCCCTGCCGTAGCATTGCCATACCTGTTATTGTCCATACGACCATAATTGCCACCTCCATGATTTGAACCATAGCCACCAAATCCTCTGCCCCGACTGCCCGCGTTGCCCTCTTTTGGAACTGCCCTCTTAACCTCGACAAGTTTATCATGCAGTTCATGGAAACTCTTCTGCATCACAGCCTCCACAGCATCCTCTGAATCAAAAGTAATAAAACCAAAACCCCGTGGCCTCTGCGTGCCATTGTCATACATAACAACAACATCTGTTATATTGCCAAACTGCTCAAAATACTTTCTGAACTCATCTTCTGTTAGGGTTGCTGGTAAGCCACCAACAAAAATCTTCTTGGTCCTTTGCGCAAAACCCTGGGTAGGTCCAGCATTCAAACTCCGGGAGGCTCCAAAACCCTGGTTCTGTTGTGGCTGCTGCTCACTTCTGGGTACTGCCTTCTTTGCCTCTACCTAAACATCCCAAAGGCAAGAATTATTTAATGGAAGCATTCACAATAACCAAGCAATATTTCCAATTTCCACAGTGAATACATTTGAAATAAATCTTTTTCATAAAAACTGAATTGCTACTTACTGTTTTCAAATTAACAATGTTTATGGGATCCAACTTCATTAGATGTAAAATCTCTCAGACTGTCAAACATTTTAGGCTTCCTTAGATGATAGTTTTACAAAGAAAAGTTATTGATAAAAACTGTAGGCAGAGAGCGAATGAACTCAACCTAGTTTTAAATAGTAATGTCTTCGAATAAAAATTCTGAGCAAGGACTGTAAGAAACAACATGGTCTTAAGTAGAAAAGGTTTCTGAGTAAAAACTGTGGGCAAGGAATAAAAGAATCAACATTTTTGTAAGTACAAAAGGATTTTGTTCAAAACATGGTAACAGAGAGGAAAAATCGAAAAAATGAGCAAAACTTTAACTAGAAAAGGCTTTTTAGTTTTGGATAAGTGAAACAATAAAAATGTAGGGTTACATTTGATTACATATTGTCCTCACTGATTATGAATATATCTATATATATATATAGGAGGAAAACTCTGAACAATTTCACACATTATAGTGGTTATTTGGTGGATTGACAGGGTTCAGATTTTACCAAGGGTCTATAAGGTCAATAACTGTGTGTACAAAACTTGAATAATAAAATGGCTGGATATCCCATCTATCTGGCTGATGTAGATGGCCGGTGAAGGAATATAAAAGCTGTTCCAAATAGTTTGGGTAACAAATGGGAGCATACATGCTCATCCCATATATGGATAGTTGCTCTTGATCTATCAATTAAGATCCTCAGCTTCCTTCCGCTCTAAGAAAAGTAAATAGAAAGAAATCTCATAGGTGTCTTCCCCTCATAAACCAAAGTTTGGCATATTAGTCAAGGATTTGGGCGGATTGGGAAGCTTTGATGTGATAGGCTAGGTCAAAACCCGTGGATGAAAAGCTGAAAAATATATAGGGTAAACGATATTTCCTTAGGCTCCATCTCATGTACCAGTTTTGGATCACTTAAAAGCTTTGACAATCCATAACAATTAGGACTGACAGAAAAACAAGTGTAGAAAACTTCAAATGAGATTCCTCCAAACAGTTTGGAATGAACCACCACCATTCATAAACTAGGTTTTTTGAACTCAGGGTGACTCAACACCATTCACACATCATTTTTTCAGTATTTTAGGCAATTCCGATAGCTAGTAGATTTTAGAAACAAGCTTCAAAAAATCCATATTTATTATAAAAAAATAGGTTTCAAAAATTGACGTTTCAAGACACGCATTGTGATAATATGTTAGAATGAGTCGCCTAAAAGTCAATTTACTATTGTCTTTACAGAATTTGCTTACCAAGATTTGTTTCTAAGAACGTTCACCTTTAAATGCCTATTAGGCGGGGTTAAATGGTTGAGAAGGAACGTTCGTGAGCAAGACTCGGGTCCAAATCCACACAGGCTGAACGCTCGCTCCATATAAGTTACAAGGGTTCATAAGAAAGAAATTGGCATTATCTATGACATTCAATTTTTTTTGTTTTATTAATATTGAAATTTACCTAGTTGTTCAAGACACCATTATAGTCTGACAAAATATCCAACCTCATCATGCCAGACCAGACACGTCAGATTAATAAAAACATCAACACAGTTTTTCTCTTGCATATTTTGAAGATTGATTCATTTTTCTGTTCATTTGAATATGGAAATTTACCGCTCTGCCTGCGATGATGTGTTTGTCTTGGAGTACTGTGTCGACAACAGTAGGGTCTGCGAAAACCACAAAGCCGAACCCCCTGGAGCTCCCCGTGTTTCGATCGCGCATTATGACTGCATCTGCAACTTCGCCATACCGTTTGAAGTATTCCTTTAGGGTTTCTTCTGTCGTCTCCCACGATATCCCGCCTAAGAACAGTTTTCCCTGGTCCGAGTCCATTCCCGGGGTTCGAACCCCAATCCTCCCTTCGAAAATTAAGGGAGAAAGAAATATATATTATAGCGAGGGTTTTTCAAAAACCCGGTCACAACTGTGATTCGAACCTGCGACTTCCAGAGACTTTCAAATATTTGATTGATGAAAACGGGAGCAGAGAAAAAGGGTGAAAGTTTAAAGGAAAATCCAAATAGAGGTTAGCAAAACTTATCGACTAAGCAATTCAACTGACGGTCGGGATGATGCAGTTTGTTGGGCATCGAACGACTGAAATTAGGAATTACGATTGAGAGTGATCTGTGCCGTTGATCGGTGGCCTTTTCAGTCGTGTTTTATTGTATTTTGTTAAAAGTATATGTTCAATATTAAAACGGTTTAGAGATGTAGCGGGAAGAATACCCATCTTCGAAAGCATGTCAAATTATAAATTGCTATCAAGGATTCAACACTTTCAAATTCATGAATTATGTCTCACATGTCACACCTTTTATTGAATAATTTAGGCTTGATATTATGTGTTTTGGTTTGTGTTGTAAATGTCAAGTGTTTGTGTGTAAATTTTTTGTTAGTGTGAAAGAGGTATTTTATCTAACTAGTTTATTTTCTAGTTATTTTTCCGCTTAGGTCCTCTTCACACTAGCTTAACTTTACATAGGGATAAGAATGTTGAGATTTAATGCCTTGAGTTGTCACACCTCATAGAATGACAACACTTGTCATAATTTAGTTACATCCTATCTCTCCCTTGACCTATATAACCAAGGCATTTACTTTGTAATATCAATTCTCAAGTTCATAGAAGTTTTGCATTCTCTAAGAGGAATACAAACTTTTTTTTTCATATTTTATTTATGTATTTGTTTTTCTTCAGTCATTTGAATCTTGGGTAAACTATTTAACAAATTTTACATTATATTAGAGCAAGAATGAGTTGTGGGTTGGCAATATTTTAAAAAATTTGGGAGTGTAGAGTTGGTTTATGCTCTTCTCTTGCATCATTGGCTAATCGGAAGAATCAAAAAAGTGTGGAGAAAATATCAATTTTTGAGGGGGGTCCATACATTGACTTGCCAGTTGCAAGTTTTCTGAAGCTTCCTAGAGAAATTTTGAACTCGCCATTGAATCCAGAGTTGTTGAGAAAGTCAAATATGTCCTTTATTTTGTCTAAATTAGACATTGGAGGTCAGATCTGCAACAATTTGAAGCAAGAGATTCATTGTCAAATCTAGCAAGGAACCATCATTTTGGAGCATTTTGGGTCAAATATGACCCTGCCATCATACTTAGAATTCCCGAAAAACCATAAAATTGATTGTCAAAATGTCGATTTTGGACAAAGTTGTCAGGTGAGGCAAAAAAAATTGTTTAAGGAGCCATATGACGCCATGAACAAACCAGTTTAAAAAATATATTTTATTTTTTGATTTTAAATTTAAAAGTATTTTTTATTATATATATATAAATATTTTTTTATTTTAAAAAATAAAAAAATAATTTGTTTCTTTTTATTTTAAAAAAAATTAAAATAAATAAATAAAAGTATTGTGCAGTACTTGCGCAAACCTGCATAGGCCTACACAGCAAACGGTATCACACAGTACCCACAATAGCTGCAGCCCCTACTTTCGGGCAGCGCATAGGGTACAGGGTATTGCGGCCTTGTACTTCGATTTTGCACTTGGCCTTTGGACCTTATAAATTTAAAATAATAATAATAAGTTTTTTTAATATTTTTTTAACATTTTTTTAATATTATTTAAAATTTTAAAAAATATAAATTTTTTAAGTTCGTCAACGTTTCTAAAATATCCACTAACATTTTTTATTTTTTAATATTTTTTAATGCTTTTTAATATTAAAAAATATAAATTTTAAACTCCATCAACATTTTTCCGACATCGCTAAATCTAGCGAGTTACTAAATTTGGAGGTTAGTTATTTTTATCTAGAGATCTGCTAACTTTGGAAAAAGTCTAAAATAGTTGGTGAAAATCTATATTTGGTGGGCTATTAACTTTGGTGGAAGTCTCGTTAAATTTGGCAGAATTTTTTTAGAAAAATCATACCCCATCTCCCTTGCTAAGTTGTTTTTCAAGGTCAACTTTGAAAGATCATAACTCAGGCTCCAAACCTATAATTTTAGTGCAATTTTTTTTTATTTGGGCTATTTTTTTGCGCTCTACCCATTGATAAAGTCAATTTCAGATTTTGGCACACGGATTTTTCAGAAATTACTGAAGAGATGACACCTCACCATTCTCATTTTGAAAACTTCAAAGCTACATAACTTTTGCATATGACCTCAAATCGAGACTTTTTTTTGAAAGTGCGTGATTTTTCATGTACTTTTTTTATTCTGATGATTTCATATTATTATACCAAAAATTTACTTTCATCATATGCTCATTTCTTGAGGATTTATAAAAGCATTAAAATCCAGAAATTAGTAACTGCACTAAATATAAAGCACACCAAATCATTTTTCTTTGGAGGTTTCTTTTATTGAGTGAAGAAGGGGGGGTCTCTTGTTGTCTTTGTGCTTGTACATATCTTCTACTTTGTGCTCTATTTTTCCTTCACAATAGGTACATTTAAGTTTCCATTATTAACGCCATACAACTACAACACATGGAATCAAAATGCATGGAATGTTTTAATGCAACTAGGATATACACCTTATGTTGAGAAGAAGGTAACTAAACCCACAAATCTAGATGTTTGAACATACAAAATCTCTTGGTTGTTTAAGGAGTTTAGTTTCTCTTTATATAATGTTTAAAATTAAAGAATGTAAAGATTCACATGATGCATGAGAAAAATTAAAAACTTTGTATCGTACAACTGATGAAGTTTGTGGTTATCAAATTGACAATGAACTAATGAGTCTTGATCCAAAGTCTTTTGACAACATCTAAGATTATGTAAAAAAGATCATCGACCTTAAAGCACAATGTAAATCATTTGGCTTAAAGAAGAAAGACATTCAACTTGTCTATAGCACTCTCAACAAACTTGGACCTGAATATACAACTTTTGTTTCTAGCTTTCACACTCATAGGTTGACAATGGGATCTACATTCACTACACCTTATTTTGCTTCATTTTCTAAAATGTTGATGCAAAAACAAGGAAAACTTCTTTCCATGGGTCTTCTTAAGCCTTCACACTCACAAGCTTTGATGTTTGGTCAACCTAAAGGTCAAAAACAATTAGGAAAACCTACCAAAAAAAAAAGTTCAAGAAGAATTCACAAAAAGATCAAGCACAACCATCTTCTACGACAAAAGTTTACTCCAACTCCTCTTTCAAGGGGAATTTTCAAAAGGCAAGACCAACTTGTATCTATTGCAAGAAACTTGTTCATGAGGAATATTCTTGGTCATGAGGAACATTCTTGTCATAAGAAGCAGATCAATGGGTTAAAACATCTTCTTAAAAAGAACAACATTAATTTGTCTTATTTTGTTGTTCAATAATCATCTACTCCTTCCAAATCAAGTAAGGGGAAGCAACTGCACTTGTTGCTATTGTTGATTCTTCACAACAATGGATTCTTGACTTGGGTGCATCACATCACATGGGTTCTATTAAAGAACAACTTTCTTTATTGGAGCCTTGTTTTGTACCCCACATTCTCATCAGGGATGATTCTCTAGTGGATGTAATTGAGAAGGGTTCAATTAATGTTGGCAATGGTACATTTGAGGATGTCCTATGTGTACCTTATCTGTCATCCAACCTTCTCTCCATCTACCAAATCACTCAGAATGGTAGGAAAGTTGAATTCATTTTAGATTCTGTCAACATTAGGAATTTTGAAGATAATGCACTTCTTGCAATTAGTAAGGCCAATCATGAATCTCGTTTGTATGTTTTCTCTCATTTTGCACCTGATTCACATTCCATCGCATTTCTCACCCATTCAAATTCTATGAGAAAACTATGGCATGAGCGGTATGCCCATCTCAACTACCACTATCTTCAGCAACTCAGCAAATAGAATATGGTCATGGGTCTTCCTCAAATCAATTTTTTTGATGGTGTATGTTCAGGTTGTGCCTTGGGAAAACATCCTGAGGATAAGTTTGACAAAGGGAAGGCTTGGAGGGTTTTAGAAGTCCTTGAAATGGTTCATAGTGATTTGGCGGGTCCTTTTCCATTATTATCTTTCAGTAAAGCTCATTATTTGCTCCCTTTCATTTATGACTATTCCATATATACATGGGTCTACTTTCTTTGACGCAAAGCAAAATTCTTTGGTAGATTTCAAGAGTTTAAGGCTCGTGCTGAGAAGCAATCTAGAAAGTGTGTCAAAATTCTCTACATCGATAATGGAAAAGAATATGTGAACCATCGATTTGAGCAATGTTGTACTCTTAAAGGGAATGATCTTCAACATATAGTTTCCTACACACCACAGAAAAATGGTGTAACTAAGAGGGAAAATAGGTCCCTAAAAGAGATGGTTGGCTGCATGATTCACACATGCTCCCTTGCACCTGCATATTGGGTAGAAGTTATCAACTGTGATGCTCACATTCAAAACAGAGTTCCACATAAGGCATTAAAGTGAATCACTTCCTTTGAAGCATGGTGTGGTACGAAACCTGTTATGGGGCACTTTATAGTTTTTGGCTCCCTAGCATGGGCACATATTCCTTTAGAGAAGTGCAAGGTCATGGAACCTCATATTCAACCTTGTATCTTTTCTGGTTACCCTGATAGTGTTAAAGGATATTGGCTAGTAGATCCTACAACACATGAACTCTTCATTGAGCGTAGTGTGTATTTTGAGGAAAACTCTTTTAGATCATCCTCTACTCTTCCTTCCTCAATAGTGGATTTAGAGGATTCTGACTTGGAGGATTTTCCTCAAGCTTCCTCCAGTCGTCAAGTTGATCATGAGATTTCATCTTCCTCTTCACAGAGTTCGGAATCTCCTCCTTCATCCCCTACCATGCCTCGTTGGGCTCGCCAAACACTTGATTTTGCAAGCACTCTTGTTGAGGATCCTTCAAATACTAGGACTCAGTCACATCATGACATTCCACATTCCTACATCACCATAGCTTTAGATTCATAATCATTTAGTGAAGCATCTAGTATTGTTGAGTGGGATTCTGAAATGGAAGAAGAGTACAACTCTTTAATGCGGAATAAAATATGGGATCATGTTCCACTTCCTAAGGGAAGAAAACTAGTTCAGTGTAAGTGTATCTATCGAACCAAATTCGTAGCGGATGGCTCAGTTGACAAATATAAAGCACGACTTGTGGCCAAAGGTTTCTCTCAAATACCATGCATTGACTACAATGAGACCTTTTCCTTTTTTTCCAAAATGAACAGCATTCGCTTGCTACTTGCTATTTCTACAGCTCATGGTTGGGTTGTACATCAAATGGATGTGAAGATTACATTTCTTCACAGAGATCTATATGAAGAAATTTACATGGAGCATCCACAAGGATTCATTCAAGATTCTTCATTGGTTTGCAAACTAAGGAAGTATCTCAATGGCCTCAAACAGGCTCCACGAGCTTGGTATTCCAAAATGGACTCCTTTCTTCTCTTCATTGGGTTCTCCAGATGCCACTTAGATCTGAATGTCTACATCTTGCGGTAGGAGAATGCTCTTATCTTCTTGGCTCTCTATGTTGATGACGATTGTCACTGGGAGCACTTCGTCCATCATTATGACTGTCAAGATTGTTTTGCATGACAAATTTTCCATGACTAACTTGGGTCCCTTTCACTACTTTCTCAGAATCGAGATCACTCAGACCTCTTCCAAGATCTCTCTTGCATAGCTCAAGTATGCTCTTGATCTCTATTGTCACATTTTCATATGACTGATTGTAAGCCTAAATTGATACCCTTTCTATCTGGAGTTGAGCTCGAGGCGAAATGTTCCACACCACTAGTTGATGCTACTTTGTATCATCAACTTGTTGGTAGCCTCATCTACTTGACTCATAGCCGCCTCGACATTTCCTTTGCAATTGAAATTGTTTTGCGCTTCATGATAGAACCCCATGAACTTCATTGGAAAGTTTCCAAATGCATCATGCACTACATCCAAGGCACTCATAAGTACGAGATTCACTATGTAGCAAGCACAAGTTCAGACTTACTTGGATACACAGATTCTGATTAGGTTGGTGATATTGATGATCACAAGTCCACCTTTGAATACAATTTTCACTATGGTCCCAGTCTCATTTGTTGGTAGAGCAAGAAACAACATGTCATTGCTCTTTCTTCAACTAAGGTTGGGTATCGGGGGGCTATCAATGTTGCCACTAAGGCTATTTGTCTTTAGAATATCCTCACTGAACTTGGTATCACCTTTCAAAATCCATCAGTAATCTATTGTGAAAACTAGAGCACCATCCAGATCTCGAAGAACCCAATCCATCATCAATGAACCAAACACATTGAGATCCATGTGCATTTTCTTCAGGAGCTAATTCAAGTGTAGGTCATTGATTTGCACTACTATCCTATGATAGATTAGGTTGCAGATATATTCACTAAAACCTTCACCGAGAGCAAGTATGTTCATCTTCATTCTCTCTTGGGGGTGAGGAAAATCTCTTCTGGGGGGTCACTTAGACCTACTTCATTCAACCTCTCATGGGGAGGAGTTTTTTCCCACTAGTTTTTCTCCTTTTATAGTTGAGAGGTTATTATGTATCTAGGTACCTCATTAGGCCTAGTATTTAGGACCCATATTTACATCTCTACATTGTTTACTTCTCCCTAAGTTGCACTTAAAAGGGGGGGTTGGTGTGAAAGGGGTACTTTATCTAACTATTTCATTTCCTAGCTAGTTCTCCAGTTAGGTCCTCTTCACACTAGCTTAAATTTACATAGGGATAAGGTTGTTGAGTTTTAATGACCTGAGTTGTCATACCTCATAGGATGCCAACACTTGTCATAATCTAGTTACATCCTATCTCTCCCCTTGGCTTATATAACCAAGACATTTCCTTTGTAATCTCAATTCTCAAGCTCATAGAAGCTTTGTATTCTCTTGAGAGAAATACAATTTATTCTTTCTCATATTTTATTTTTGTATTTGCTTTCTTTTAGTCATTTGAATCTTGGGTAGGCTATTTAGCAAATCTTACACCTTCACTACTGTGCGAACCCTTTTCCTAGTACCTACAAAATAACATGAATAAACGAGTTAGATAAGGATTTGCAAGCTAGAACAAGGATTCCCCATGAAATCCATTTAAAAATTAAACTGGGAATGAAAATAATGAAGAACACAAATAAAATGATAAAAACTTGATTCAATCCTAATTCAAATAGCAAACACTTGATCCCATGGGGGAATTGATGCCAATTTGATATGAAAATTGGCCCTTTCCCAATTCCTATGATGCAAGATTCGAATGTTGAAGATGATGTTGATCCATTTTGATGAGAAGATGAGAACTCCAAGCCAAATCTGCAAAAATCCTAGCTAAGAATTCAAATGATGAATGGAAATGGTTAAGTATTTTAGCATGGTAACTTTGCTTGGATTGTGGATGATAAAATGAGGAGAGGAGCTCTTCATTTATAGGATTTCAAGATGGATGAATGTCCCAATTTGAGCAATGTGGGACTAACATTCATCCAATGATATGGTGTCACTTGTCAAGCTATGAATGGATGATGGTTGTGCAAAATTTGGGGTTTGTGCCAATAAATGCCAATATTTGAAATTCAAATTTGTTGAAATGACATGTAAGAGGGAAGGGAAAATGCAATAAATGCCACTTGGCTCAAGGCAAAGGACATGTAAGAGGTTTTAAATGCCTTGTTGGATGTACATGTTGACTTGGAATTTTTGAATTCAAATTGAGAGAATATTTCAAAAGATGCCTTGTGAGGAAAATAAAGATTTAATAAATGAATTAAATCTATTTTCATGTGCAACTTGCATCATCTAGAGGATGTGACATGAGATTAGATTAAATTAATCAAGGGTTAATTAATTTAATAGGAGATTAGATGATGTGACTTATTTGACTTAGATTTATGGATTTATTTAAATCAGATAAGAGAGGAATATGATAAAAGGCTAATTAAATAAATATTTTGATTTATTTAATTAAAAGGGATGGTGTTAGATTAAACCAAATAAGGTTTTAATTTATTTAATTTAATGGACAGACTTTAGAAATTTAATCAAATAAATTGATCATTTAATTAAATAGGGATAATTAGATCAGATGGATTGATTTAATTAACAAGAGAAAGTGACTCAATTAGACAAGATGATTGATTTAATCAAGGGATGAATATTGATGAATTTAATTAGATGGGGGAATTTGATTAAATGGTTAGACCAAGGAATGATTTAGGAAGAAACAATGTTAGTAAGTCGGGATCGAATGCACGATGTCAATTAGTGTATTTTCGATGTCTACAACTACCAAGTTTGATTCAATTTTTTGAAGTCCTTTTGCTTGTTTGAAACCATGCTTCCAATTGGTATCATTGAAACATAAAATTTGAAACCAAATCTAAGATAACAGTTACCTTCACTTAGTGCTAAAACTATTTTTCCTCGGTCTCCTCACCAAAACCCATAGTCCATATACCATAATCCCAATATTACTAGATACTTAGTTCATCTTTTCTAAATCACAAGTATTAGTTCATACCCCATATCCTTTAGTTCATCTAGCCTAAATCCTAAGACTTTTTGTCCTACATCTCTCACATCAAACCATATACCTTGTCCACTTTACATTTTTCCATTTTGACCACACCCTTAGTTCTTCATCCATTGTACACATTTTTATTTCTCCCAGTGTTCATTATTTTACAACATCCCTTTGAGTGCAAGGTACCCATCCCTTTGTCACTCATTGTCCACTTGGTCTTAAGCATAGTCATCTTGGGCTCACATCTAAAAAAAATTCAACAAATTAGGATATCCTTGATCACTCCAACATTACTATATTTTATCCACATCATCCTTATAGTTTGCATCCTATCATCATTAAAATAAATCCTTGGACATAGCTGAAAGTATCACCTTTGGATATTTTAATCAAATAATCAGTTTAATCCATCCTTTGGGACCTTTAATGTATCCTAAGGACCCTTGTCTAATCCTTGGAAACTCTACAACAATTAGTAGATTCCAAATTCAAAATCACAATCAAACCATCCTAATATCCAAGTGTGTAACTTACACTTTAAATCCAAGTTTAGCAAATCCAATCCATAGAATCATTCCATCACTTTATCCATCTTTTGGATCATTCCATTATCCAATCAAGTTCATTACAAGTCATCCATTACATCACAGGTAATGTTATCCTTCTTTTTTAGGAATTTACTCCCTTTTGATTAGTCACCACAAACCCAACAAGGTAACCAAGTCCTCCATATTTGTCTTTTCCCACATCAAATTTAAAACCAAGACCAATGGACCCATATCCCATACAGGAAAACCCAAAACTCATAATCAAAGCAAGGCCAATGATCATAATCAATGAAAATCCAACACCATGAGTCCTTTAGATTAAATCCTTTTCCCAAATCAAACCAAGCACAATCATTATAATGGTATTGCTCATCAACTACGATATGATATGTATGATGATGATGATAGTATTGTTGCACAAACAAAATATGATCCTTATGATGATGAGGTTGGTCCCATCAACCAACCCAAATATGATCCTTATAATGATCATGATAGCATTGACCAAGACGCAATTGATGAGACCCTTATGGACCTTCTTGCCATAGATTCCGTAAACCCAACCATTAACTCCCACATCCTTCAAACCAGGACTTCACTAACACTAGCTACCATATGAACCAACATCAAATATCCATGACTTATCCTTGTCTCGCCATTAGAAAGGGAAACACCATCCTAGAAAAATATCCATCATCTCCTCAATCCATGACATTTAATCCTCTTCATCCAACTCTTTTAAATCTACAAAATCATCTACATCTTCCAAATCATTTGCATCTACCTCCTCCAAATCATTAACACCCAAGTCCTTTAATTCCTCCCAATTTACTTTAGGTTCCATATCACCCTCATCCAAGTCCTCCAACTAACCCAATATAAATTCCACTCATTCATGGAAGATTGATTAGTCACATATGTCTATTAAAGATATTATCTAAGTAAAACTCACATGGGATAAACAAAAAAACCATAGATCTAAGAAATCCATGCCTAGAACACCGATCAATGAGTCTCCTACCACTATGCCTATCCTAGATCAAATACCATCAAGCATTACCATCTCCATGAGTCAACCCACATGGGGAGTTAAGTATAAACATTTCATGAGATCCATAAAACCCAAAAGATCCAAAATCCACAAGCATCATAAGGTCCAATGACATCCCACTAGCCCAATCATATTGTTAAATATGATGTTAGGGACATATATCAAAGTATTAATAAATATTGAGGATATCAAAGCAAAGCAAAGTGTATCCATCTTGTCTAAAAATAAATTAAAGATATGTCAAAGCTTGCTCTAAAATATGATCAAACTTGATCTAACATTAATCAAGGTCAAGATACTGAGTAAATCCCCATAGATCATGATATTCGAGTTAATCCAATCTTTGATAAATATCCAATAGATGATTATGAAACAAATGAAACTCTAATCTTTGATCAAGATCCTATCTATGACCATGCCAACTGAAATTTGATGTTTGATCAATATCCTTCTATTGATCAAGAATTCCAAGATGACCCTTTCCTCCACCTTTGTCTCATCCAAGATTATGAAATCAAAGATGACCACACCCATATTCCAAAAACTTCCATTTCCAAAGATGGGATACTTGTGTCCCTTGGACACATAGATAGTTAAACAAATGATAGGATCCCACCAAGCATGAGGATTCACAATACAAGATTGATCGCATTGAACATATCATTGATCAAGATACCATAATTGCAAAAAAGAAAAAAAGCACAATCATCTTGTAAGTTGGGTTCAACTACCTTCATATGGTTCGACCTTCTTGTAGAGGAGCAAATAGATCTCTCTACTAAGTCATGGTTTCCTGATAATAAATTTGCATCATGTTTCAAAAGTAAAAAATATCCTATGGCAAGCAAAATTTGTCAAAGCATGGGCTACAATGGTAAAGGGTTAAGCCTTCACAAACGAGACATTCTAGAACTAGTTTTAGTATATGAAAATTATGGATATCAAGGTCTTGGCTAAAAATCTCCAATCACGTAATCTAATGGTGACAACTGAATGATAGTTGGGACCTCATCAAATGAAAGCATCAAAATAGAGTTCATTCATAACTCTTATAAGAATACTTCTTTCACCCACATTTTCCATACTTCCCCCATCCATACTGACAATCTACATCCACAACATCCTAAAGACCTTGATTGGGGCCAACAACATCTTCAATCATATTAAAAAGTGAAGCATTCCTATGAATCAAAATATTGTAATCCACTACCAAAATAGAAACAATGGAAACTCTCCATGAGTCTAAAAAGCGGCATGCATCCAAAAATCAAGAAGAAATCAAAAAATAAATATGGATATCAAAGAAAAGTAAATTAATGAATCTGATCAAATAAAGTCATCAAAAGTAATCCATAGATCAAAATTTGCATATTACATATGATAGGTGTGCACCACCTTCACAATTATCATGCAAAACTTCACCATCCAGAAATAATGTTGGTCCCAATCCTAGGTATTATCACAAATCCAAATCCAATTTTACCACCCAATCCCGACATCCTTTATTCCAATCCAAATCTCAAATCCCTACATCCAAAAATCTATCCATTCGCACATCCACCTTCAAAGTCCCAATTATCAAATCAGCAATCCAAATCCCAATCCTCACTTCCACCATCTAAATCCATACAACTTCATCCTAAATCCAACCAAAGACCTATAATCCATCACATCTTTGTAATGACGCTTTACCACAAGAGTTATGATGGCACTCTATTGAGATGCCTATATTTGGACAAGGCCAACCCAACTACCAAAGAGCATTGCCACAATTGTGAATTGTATACTAGTGCAAAGATCCTAGCAAAGCAACTCCATAGGGTAGGATACTATTGGCATGTATCGAAGCATCTATATCAACTACATAAAATGTCCATGTAGGTGATACCTAAAGAAAAACAAGTCAAGAGTAGTTCAAAATTCCAAAAATTCCAAAAAAATACAAAATAAGTAAAATTCCACAAAAAAGAGAAAATTAAAAAATAAGAAATAGTAAAGATAAATAATCTATCCAATAGTGTAAACCACTTATTATGGTTCCTTAAACAAGTACCATGATGAAAAATCATTCATGAGTATCATATGTAAGTAAAATTAGCCATGTGAACCTTGTAATTAGGGGAAAGTTGCCTCATGCATTCCACCTTACCTATCCCTCATATCATGGCATTCCATCATACCCATCCACCATATCCAATTATACACACCTCATCCATCTTCCATACTTACATTTATCTTAATAAGGATTAGGGGGACACACATAATACATACTTTAGCAAACTCTTGAAATAGTCATCATTTGCCCATACACTATCTACCATCACTTTGTTTTCTACAATAGCACTATCCAACTCCCTATCTTGGATGAAAAAATGATAATCCTATGAAATGTAGTCCTTGAAATATCCTCTTAAATCCATCCATCAATCCATATCCTTTCCATCCCATCCAAATTATCAACCATTCCATTTAAACCACCTTATCCTTGTCCCTAGGCTTGGATTATCCCTTGCTATTGGTTCCACCATTAAGATGACAAATAAAATCAAACACTTATCCAAACACACTCCTAATCTATAGAACAATCCATAAAAGAATTTATCCATGTTGAAGCCCTTAAATCCAAACATACCCCACTCAAACTTTCACATCCATCCAAAAACATCATAAGCTTTGTCCCTTATCTTTCTATAAGTTGTGTTTAATTTACAATCAATCATCATCAAGATATGTAAATTTCCCAATCCTCACATTTTTTTTGGATGTGTCCTTCTCACATCAACAATGTTATCATCATCATAATAAAAACAATCTATATCTCATAGTTTGATCATGGGAAAATTTAATCCAATTTTCATCACTAATTTGGATCCTTGCCAATCAATCCATCCCCCCATCCCACCTTCCCATACACCCTTAGTTTCAAAATGACATCAAATATAAACTTATATTTTTGGCATATTTTTTATTGCTTATATGTACGAGTTTTTGTTTGTTTGTTGCTTGTAGTCTTAGTGCTTCATCCATCACCCATCACAATCACCTTCATCATTCATATGATAGTATGGTAACAATAATGTGTCTAATGGATCACTCTACTATTTGCAACTTCATTGTTTTTGTTTCAGTTTATACACACATGGCATATTGTCATCATGATCCATTATATCATGGTGTATCATGCTAAGTGTTATTAAAAAAAAAGGTTTATCCTTGCATTTGAAGTTACTATGACAATATTATATCTATCCTTTGTCCACACCCCAAATCATGTGCCATTTAATTGCATTATATCCTTGTGATATTTTATCATCTAAAATATACAACCATGCAATTTAGCATCCTATCATCCAATCATCTTAGTGGCATCAATCAATCTACTAAATCCTTATCCATCATCAAATATATATCCATGGTGTGTACACCATCCCAATATGATTTCTCTCAGTTTATCTTTTATCAATCATGGCATATTTTTTTCTCATCCTTAGTCTTTTCAAGATACCTCATGGTTTCTATTTCACTTAACAACTTTCTTGAGGGGGAATCACTTCCATCATCATCCCTAAGTGATTGGGGAAACTTTCCATCGAATATTTGCTTCATTCCATCCTACTTTTATTCTTCTTTAACACAACACCACTTAGTTGTGACATTGTATTGAAAAGAGGAGAAAAATGTAGGCATCTAAATATTTCTCTAGTGTACCTAATCCTAATTGACCAAACACATCACTTTAGACAATTCCCCTTCACCTAAAGTCTCCCAAACTTAATTAAATAATCATATTATTTAATTAAACTATTTTCCATATCACCTCATAATATTTATAAATAATAATTATCATTTCCACCTCACATATGGCTAAAATAATTAAATAGTATTATTATTTAAATATGTCTATATTTCCTCAACACATTCCAAGAATAAAGGGAACCTAAGATAACTTTTCCTTATGGTTCTATTCTCTCAACCCATTCCAAGAATATAGCCTTACTAGATGCACATGTCCTTTATTTTCCTCATCGTCACAACCACTTACTAAATTTAGTAAGTACATCCTATCCCTTCACATTCCTACAACCTCCATCTTGACCTTCCATTCTCTCCTTGGTCCTAGGGAAATACTCTCAAACATCCTCCACCTTGATCTCACCATCATATCTTAGTCATCCATTGCCTCTTCCAAAATTATAATAATTAAAGGCACATTCTCACTCAATTTCAAGATCCATCAACTTTATGCTAGATACATGCTATCAAAACAAGTATCTTCAATCAAAGTAGCACCACACATCACTAGTCATTGGATAAAAGAAAATCGCAATGGATTTTATGGCTACATCTGAGTTTATTGATTATGTTATTGTGTTGTTTTGAATTTCATTGTGAGCTCTATCTAAAAGTTTTGTCTTGATTTGGATAGAAACTTAGATGCTTGTTTGTTTCCATTTTAATTTTTAATCATTAACATCATAGGTTCAAATGCATAACTACAAAATTTACCTCTTTCAAGTTTGCACCTATAAATTTGATCCAAGGTGACAAATGATAAATCTATGGATCTCTAGGGATTGGTAATAAAGGGAACTAGATGTATGATGTCATAAGCCAAATTTACACAAGAATATGCCACTAATATGCTAGGTATTGTATTTATGACACTCTAATTAAAGTAATCCTAGAGAATAAGGGAAAAGGGTATGGGTACGTAATTTTCATCATTACATTTTGCCCCCACTTTGATGTGCATGTAAACTACTGAGTGGATACTGTAGACATGTAAAAATGAACTAACACTTATCACACATCCTCAATGAAATTTTCTCATCATCGACATCATTATAACCTAATATCACTACATTTCACATCAATTGCAGCAAAAACCCTATTTTCCTCTATTAATTGAATAATATTACATTATTTAATTAATTCACTTTTTCATCAATTTCAACTAATTAGATAAATTACATTTATTTAATAAAGTCCTAATATAACTTTATTCCTCTTGATTAATTAAATAAAGTCAATTCTTTAATTATTTCACTAATTAACCCTATTCCCCTAAGTCAATTAAATTATTAAAACTTAATAGTTTAATTAAAACACTTTCCCCCAAATTTGAATAATTGAATAAATTATTCAAAAACATCATCAAAAAGGTCAAATCAAACAAATACAACTTTGTTTATACAATTCAAACTTGATTTGCACGTTCAACTACAAAAAGACTAATTAATTAAATCAATCAATTAATTAATTATCCTCACCCACTTTCATGATTGAGAAAATTACGATCCCCCGATTGCTCACTCTATTCTCTGACTGATCCATCTATTTCCTAACAAATCGATCTATTCTTCAATTCCACATATTATTCAATCTATTTCCTCAATCCCACTGAACACTCAAAATGATTTCTTCAATCACACCGATTATGTAATCAAAATGCACTGATTATTCACAAAATCTATATAACAACCATCTTTCTTCTAAGAAATGATCGGAGAATCAATATCATTTGCATGACGAAGTAATGCAAAAATATTAATCAACCTTTTGACAAAGCTTTACACACATCTTCAATCAACACACACATGACTTTGGAGCTTTTGCACACACAATGGAGGCTTCGCATTGATACGAAAAATCCAACATCTTTGTGAACACACTCTGACATAGGATGGTAATGCTATGTTTCTTGAATTCATTTTATGTTTGTCTCTTTTGATTGCTTTTGTGAATTCATTGTTCTTTGTAGTTTCATTTCATGAGTAATGGGTATGAATCTTAGCGTTTTGCTTGTTTAGATTAGTTTCTATTCATTCAATTTGATTGCATATCATCTTCTTGATTTCCCCCTTACACATTCTAGCATGCCTGATGGGACCATAGTCCTTAGCACTAATCATTTTATGAGAAAATTTTGAAGTTGTAGGTTCTGAAAATGCACTGGAAAAATTTTCATGCACAGGCTATAGGAATTTTTTGCGGCCGATTTCACGTTTCTACCGCACTTGACTCTTTTTGGGCTGCTTCTAATATTTTTTCCGCTTTTTCCAAAATAACAGAGGCACACTCGAGTTTTTTGGCCTCTTTTGCTTAAAACACAGAGGCCACACTTGACTTTTTCAGTAGCACTTGATTTTGACAGGGCCGCTTTTGCTTGAAATTTTCACTTTTGCTCCGTCAGTTGTCATTTAAAAATCTGCGAGTCAATTTTTTATTTCTAACATTAATGTTTGCTTGGTTTGGATTTTTTAATGGTGATAACATCGTTTGTGCAACTCTTGCAGGATATGGAACACGTTACATGAAGCAAACAACTAACCTGTTTATTGTAGAGAAGGTGAACTATCAAAATTTTCAAATTTTTTCAAAAGCTTTAAGTTTAGGAAAATTTTGAATTTGGTGCTTAAGAATTGAACCCACAAACAAACACTTCAATTTTGGTGTATCTAAAAATGAAAATTTCCCAAAGCTTTCATAGTTTAGGAAAATTTTGAATTTGGTACTTAAGAATTGAACCCACAAATGAACACTTCAATTTTGGTGCATCTAAAAATGAACTTTTCCCAAAGCTTTCATAGTTTAGGAAAATTTTGAATTTGGTGCTTAAGAATTGAACCCACAAATGAACATTTCAATTTGGGGCTCTAAAAATAAAATTTTCCAAAGCTTTCGTAGTTTAGGAGCAAACTTCAATTTTGGTGCTTACTAAAATGAATGACCTAACGCTTTCATTTTGTTGAAGAACACACGATTTTCCTTTGTTGACCATTAAGACAAGGTTTTATAAAACACTTTGATTGGTGCTTAAAATTAACAAATCAAATTCTTGTCTTGCACATTGCTATCTCTTTGTCTGAAATCCAGAATATTTCATTTTTGGTGCATGTAAAAAAGAAAAAAAATTGCTATCTTGTACACATTCTTATTTTCGTTTTACTTTATTTTTATTTTCTTTATTTTTCATTTCTTTTGAACTTAAAAATAACATTGCGATGAAGTGTATACTATATATTTCATGTTTGGTAAACTAGGTGTCTATCCTCTCCCCTTGTTCCTTTCAGTGATCTTGGGTGATGAAAAGCATCTTAAGTTTCACACTTTGTTTACATTTCAAAGCATACCTTTAGAAGGGTTTGCCTCCTGATTTGTGAGAAGGAACAACCCAAGCGGGACTTTTGTTTTGATCTGCTATATAAATAATTATGGGTGTGATGAAAGTCATCAACCACTTGGTGTAGATGTTCTATATCGACAAAAGTCTCCCCTAGTATCCATGAGATACATAAAAACCTGCAAGGGTTGGGAGGCCTCTTAATTGAGTGAATCGCCACATGTATAGACACTAGTAAAAAATTCCAAAACATGACTAAGAACTAATGTTGTAGAAGTCACCCCTTTTCAGCCAAAAGCATTCTTTGAAGTGGTGCATCATAACTTTGATTCTGAGAAGTTACTTACCAAGTCTAACTTATAGTTGATCTTATAAACCTCTCCATTCATTGCATGTAAAATCATCCCTTCAGGGCATGAGGTAAGCCCACCTAAAAGGAAGTGTCTATCTCTAGGGTGTAAATTGTCTTCACGAAATTGCAAAATCTATTCGGTTACTTTGAAAAATCAAACATTGTGCTTGAATTAAAATGAACACATCAAGACAAGCATTTAACATGGTTCTCAAACATCAAACCCTTTGAATTTAGTGCGAATACTTTGAAAAGAGCCCTATGTTTGCACTCCCTAAAAGATATCTTAAACAAATATCTTTGAAAGTTTCTGAATGTTTAGGCTCACATTTCAAGTTGAATTAAGGACAAATTAAACATTAGAAGCTATAAATTTAGCATTTTGACTCCCATGAACATTGAGCTTTTATGGAAAGAAACGTGCTTAAAATTGTAGACATTTTTAGGGTCAAATAATTCTAATTGTTGTGTTGTGATATCACTTGCCAAAATATCAAATCAAATCAAACAAAACATTCAAATCTACAAATTTATCTAATGTTGCTGCCAAACTCAGAAACTGGAAAACAAATCTACAAAGAATATCACTTTTGCTACTATTTTTGCCACACCTGACCAAAAACTGGCCACACTTGCCAAAAATATACTACTTTTGCTCTCTGTTTATGATAGTTATTGGTAAAAATCTACCGCTTTTAACAATTTGAGCACACTTGACTAAAAAATGGCCACGTTTGACCTTTTTGTGCCATAATTGATTAAATTTTTGAAACGCAGTTGACTACAAACTTGCTACTTTTGACCAAAAAGATCAATTTTGCTTATGCAATTCACCAATTTGAAAAAATTGACATAGAGGCCGCACTTGAAAAAACTTACCACATTTTCTTTTCTAATTTGAGCACACTTGACCATAATCTAACTGCAATTGACTTTTTCAGTCGCTTTTGCTTCAAAACTATCACTTTTGCTCTATTTCCTGGTGAAAATAAAAAAACCAATCTGAAACTGGTTACAAATCCTTTGAGAAAAAAAAAATTAGATTCCCAAGACATGTCATAATCAATCCATCATCCATTGGAAAAATTCAACACCTCATCCTACTTTTAGAAATCAAAATCAAAACAAACAAACTTGGATCATTCCTTCACTCACACTTCTAAGATATCAAAATTTGCTTGAACCTCAAGGCTAGTTCAAGTAAATTTCCTGCAACATATCCTCTAGAAAATGAGTGAAATATCGATCCAATCCTTTCAACATTTTGAGTTCCAAAAATAGCGTCATCCCAAAACATCGCTCAAACCTTAGGGTCTTGAGAATAAAAAAAAAAACATATCAAAACACCCACACCATCATTTCACCTTATGACCATTTGGCTTTTGACTACTCCAATTCAACAACTAAACCTTACACTAGCTATCATACAACCAAACTTTGAACTAATTAAAGAAAAAAATAGACATAATCAGTAGTTTGAGAAGCTTCATATTCGAGACAAAGGAAACACCAAACAATGGAGGAACAATGCAAATATCTTAGACAAACAAGAGCGAAAAATCTGATCTTTCAGCTGGAAGGCCCATATTACCACCTCCTATGTGGCAATAGGTATCCTCTTTTCGAAAATATAAAATCCCAAAAAAAAATGCAATTTCATTTTCTTTCAAAACAGAAGATCCCAAAAACAAATGAAATTTTATTTCCTCAAAAACAAAAATCCCAAAAACAAAGCATTATTTCATTCCATAGTTAGAAGTCACCAAACGTTCACAAAAGCTTGGCACTTAGTTATGACAATTACGAGATCACAACATAGAAAAAACATGGAAGCAAACAAAATCAATGCTAGTATGCCCCAAATAAACACCACAAACGATGAAAGTGGCCCATGGGGCTATAGGCCAAGTGACCTTGAAACACCTCAAAAGAGACCCATGTTCAAAGTAATAGCAAACCAATCACCTAGTGAGGAAGAAGTGATCTGTAGACAAAAAGAAGCCATGGATAGATCAAAAAAATATATCAAAGATATGGTCATAGATGAGGTGATAGTGAGGAAGAAGTAAATGATGAAGAATTATTTCAACATTCTAACAATCCCAGGGTGCTCAAACTAATGGATAAAATCCTAAGAAAGGATCCAAATACTTACTTCTTCAAGTTAGCACAAAGTGATGCTAAGTTGCCCGTAGACTTCAACATAGAAGGTCTCAAAGATCCTCACCTCATTCCCTTAGGAGATAACTCAGTTGTGAGAGAAATACCCAAACCATTAGAGATTTCAAACATGCCACCGGTCTTCTCAAAAGGTAATGATCAACCAATGGAAAACCCTTTGTATAGAAAACCATCCCAAATCAGACAAGCAATGGTGGCCCAACAATATCAAGGAGGTTCATCTCAATACATTCCCCAAAACACTTCATTTATTAACCCTTCCCAAAATGTACAAAATCAACAAGGTCAATTTCCACAATAGTACCATCAATAAGGTGGGTCATATGGTCCCCTTCCCAATCAACAATACCAACAACAAGGTGTGCCACAAGGTACCCTTTCCAATCAACAAGGTGGGTCATATGGTCCCCTTCCCAATCAACAATACCAACAACAAAGTGTGCCATAAGGTACCCTTTCTAATCAACAAGTTGGGCCACATGGTCCCCTTCCCAATCAAAATTACCGACAACAAGGTGTTCCACAGGGTACCCTTTCCAATCAACAAGGTGTGCCACATGGTCCCCTTCCCAATCAACAATACCAACAACAAGGTGTGCCACACGGTACCCTTTCCAATCAACAAGGTGGGCCACATGGTCCCCTTCCCAATCAACAGTACCAACAACAAGGTGTGTCGTAGGGTACCCTTTCCAATCAACAAGGTGGGCCACATGGTCCCCTTCCCAATCAATAGTACCAACAACAAGGTGTTTTGCATGGTACCCTTCCCAATTCATCCCATCAACAAGGTATCCTGCTAACACACTATTAGGGTAACCTTCAAAATAGTTCACCCCAAAAACAAGGTGTGCCACAGGGTACCCTTCCCAGTTCATCCCATCAACAAGGTGTCCCACCAATGCATTATCAGGGTACCCTTCAATATAGTTTGTCCCAACCACGAGATGTACCGCCAATGCACTATCAAGGTACTCATCCTCAACAACAACAACAAGGAGCCAACCCTCCTTATGTTCAACAAGGATCCAACCCTCCTTACATCCAACAAGGAGCTAACCCTCTTTACATTCAACAAGGAGCTAACCCTCCTTACATTCAACAAGGACCTAACCCTTCTTTTACACAAGGAACTAACCCTCCTTTTACACAAAAATTACCTAGCACTCCTTTCACACAACAAGTATTTAACTCTCTTTCCACCCAACATGGTTACCAAGGTCTCATACCTCCACAAGACCCAACCTATGACCAAATCATGGTAGGACAACAACGTTACTATACACAGGATCCACAAATAAACATACCAAAAATAGAGGTAGATATACAACTATAGGCCACGAATCAAAGAATATCATATGCAAATAGGAAAATCAAAGAATACTTATACCCTTTAGGATATATGTCCATTTCCTTTTGATTGTTCCATTACTATGCTTCCTTTTCCGAAAAAAGTTTGAAATACCAAAGTTTGACAAGTACAAAGGAAAAGGAGATCTAGTAGAACTTGTACGAGATTTCTTGGTATCATGCATGGAATTCCAAAACAAAAATTCCTATCTAATGAGGATATTTTCACGTAGGCTTACTGGTCACCCTATGGAGTGGTTCTCTCATCTACCCCCAGGAATTAGAAGTTTTGATGAATTGACTACCAAATTCGTAAACCACTTCTCATTTAGTATAGAATAGGACGTCACCATCATGGATCTATGCAATATTAAATAGAGTCAAGGAGAATCCTTCATCTCTTACCTACAATGATGGAGACATAAAGCTAGTCAATCTAAGTGGGCTATTCCTGACAAGGAACTAGTGGACATATTTTTTTCCAATGTCCAAGTAGAAGTCAACTACCAACTCACCATGATGTGTCCTACAAAATTCAAAGAGACCATTGAGAAGGGACTATAAATAGAATGGGTTCTCATAGCAAGGGGAGTGATTAATCTAAACAATCCAAGGGAAAATTCTTCTAATTCGAATGAGAAACCTAAGATTTGGGCCAAGAACAAAAACGTCACTAATGATGGGGTAGTTGATGCTAGAACTGTGTGGAATATATAAAATCCTAACACACCACAAAACAAACCTCAAATTTCTCAAACAAGCTATGCTCCTAGTAATGCACAAAACAATCAACATACCTATCCCCAAAACAATCAAGTAGTCAACCAATAGACATATCAGGGAGGGCAACAAAGGAAATACGATCAACCAAGAAGGAAGTTCACTGCATTAGGAGAGCCACTTGAGATAGTCATGCACAAACTAGTGCAACAAAACCTCATCAAGGTCAATGATTTCCCAATCTATGAGGAGCCAAGCTTCAAAACACCATGGTACAACAAGAAGGACTTATGCGAGTTCCACAAAATCAAAGGACATGCAACAAACAATCCATGAGACTCAAGCACATAATACAAGACTTGATCGACAAGGAGAAGTGGATGTTGAACATTTTCCTAGAAAAAAAGACCTCCAGATATACACAAATCCAATTCTTCACCATGCTAAGAAGAATGACAAAGGAAAGGACCAAGACTATCACAATGCTAACTACACTTATGGTGACACAGTTCTAGGTACCCTCTCTCAAGCAGATGACACAAGGGTAAATGTATTAACTATACGAGGTAGGGACACTGAATGTAATGTAACTACCTATCGAGGGAAAGCTACAATACAAGGAGCCCCACCTAAACCCACAGCTAAGTCATCAAATGACTACAATATTGTGGAACAGCTCTAGAAGACTCCCACCTTGATCTCAATCCTAGAATTGCTAAAATTATCACCAACACACAGGGAGATACTAGAGAAAGCATTAGAAGCATCAATTCCTAATGACCTCAATTTGGATCAATTTCAAGCCATGGTTGGAAAAATCACGGCCAATCACCATTTAGTCTTTTCCAAGAAAGACCTCCACATAAGTCCTTTTGCAACCAAGCTCTCTACATAGAGTTTGGTGTCCACAAAAACATGGTCAAGAGAGTGTTGATAGATAACGGTGTAGGTCTAAACATATGTACTTTGAAATTCATGAAACAGTTGGGGTATTCTAATGATGTGATAGATGTTGGGAAAATGTGTCTCAACCTTGCAATTATATGTGGTTTATTGTTGATAGGATGTATATATATGTTTCCTAGTTACATCGATAGGTGTATACAATGGCAACACGAAGCAAAATGTGAGTGTGTTAACTTTTTCAGGAAACTTCTAGAATGGTCGACATACATTAGATAAATGATACATTGTAAATTTGGACCATTCATTATTAGGTTTTAAATCTAATAGCAGATATTTTGTTAGCTTGTCTTGCCCTAGAATGTAACTCTATTTTATGAGGGCATTGTATTACGACTGTGGTAGAGATTGTGATGATTTCTGAGATTCTAATAGCCGCTGTGTTGTCTCTTGATCTCTGAGTGGTGATACTCCTATGAGAATTTTTCTCTACAAGTATATTGTAATCTTTGTGATTTACTAAATAATATATTGGGCGGCTTTTGGAGTGTGGGGTTTTTCTCCTGAAAGGGTTTTCCCCACATAAATCACTGTGTCGTGGTATGCATGATATTTATGTTTCTATAACAGTTAAAGATTTGTAAATTTTTTGCATTATTCTCCTCTTAAGATTAGTGTAGGAAGTTGTTATGCTATCTTAGCTTCCTTACAAGTGGTATCAGAGCTTGATCACCTTTGGTTTCAGTTGTGGGTTGTTGGGTTTTTTGAACTAATCCAAATTTGAGTGAGAGCTTGTGTAGAAGATACTTTGTGATCTTGTTGTAGGAATTTTTAGATGGCAAGTTCATCAAGGAGAATAGAGGTGGATAAATTTTTCAGAAATAATTTTGAAATGTGGAAGCTGAAGATGGAAGATCTGTTGATAGATTGAGATCTATGGGATGTTGTTGATGAGAATGTTTCAAGGATTGCAAATCCTACTCAGGCTGCTCAATATGATGTTATGGATTGTAAAGCCAAGGGTCTAATTAGATTGTGTTTGGAAGACTCTATTTTAATTAATGTCCATGAGGAGACTTCTGCACAGAAATTATGGAAAAAGCTTGGTGAGAAGTATCAGACCAAATCTTTAGTAAATAATATTTTCTTGAGGAAGAAGTTGTATTCCTTGAGAATGGAAGAGGGTGGATGAATCATAGACCACCTGGAAGAATTCAATATGTTGGTGGCTTAGTTGGAATTAGCTGGTGTCAAAATGGATAAGGAGGAGAAATGTCAGATCTTGCTTTGTTCTTTTCCTAATTCGTGGGATTCTCTTGTTATGGCTATTGGGAGTACTTCTGTTATTTTGAAGACTAAAGATGTAGTGGGTTCTTTTCTATCTGAAGAGATGAGAAGGAAGGTATCCATCACTGTCAAGGAGGACCTAAATTTTCGTGGAAGACCTAAGCAAAAAGGAAAGAAGAATGAGAAGCGTGACAAATCCAAGTCCAGGGGGAGATCTAAATCTCCTGGAAAGTCCAAAGTTATTTGTTGGAATTGCGGTAAGCTTGAACATGTTCATAAGGAATGTAAAGAAGAAAATAAGAAGAAAAAGAGGAAAGTTGATTCTGATTCTGAGTTTGAGAAGGAAGATGGTGATGCATTCATTGTAGCTTTGGCAACTCGTGCAGGTAATGATGCATGATTAATTGAATCAGGTGCATCTTTCCATATGACCTTTAATAGAGATTGGTTTGAACTAAATATGAAGAATTTGATGGAGGTAAGGTGTACTTGGGTGATGATTCTAATTTAAACGTTGTTGGTTGTGGTAAAGTTCAAATTATATTTCCTGATGATAGAATAAAAAGGATTAATGGTGTGTTGCATATCCCTGGATTAGCATGGAATTTGTTATCTATGAGAAAACTAATAGATGCGGGTGTGCAGGTAGTATTTTCTGATGCAGGATGCAAGATGGTTAGAGGTGCTATGTTGATTGCTAGAGGTGTCAGATATGGCACATTGTATCAGATGGATGCATACACTGTTGAGTACAATAGTACTGTTACCCATATTTGTTACTTGCTTAAGTTGTTTGAGCTAAAGAATTTGGAAAATAGAAAGAGAGGTACATTTCACATTTATCTTCCCTATATTGCATTCAATTGTATAAACAAAAAAATCAGAAATATTACGAGATTATAGTAACAAATCATTGCATTTATACAAGTGCATACAATATGGAAAATATTTGCACAAATCTTTTTGAAAAAGTAATCTTTATTGATATAAGAGTGCATACTTGTCTCACACAGGCCGTGAGACTAACTTGTTCAATGAAATGAAGAACAATTTATACACTGATGGATAAAGAAAACAAAATGCAAATATAGGGGAAGAGGCCAGTCATTGCCTGATGACTGGTTTAGTGTCTATTATCTTGCTTTGTCTCTTGTCTTGTGTCCTCCTTAGATCCCCGCTCCTAGTCCCTGCATCTAGAAATAACAATGATGTCAGAGCAATACTCTAAGCAATGAAAATCTCTCACACTACATGTACATGCACCCATGAATGTATAAACTCACCCTCAAGTACATTAACAAGCATGTAAACTGTAAATGTCCAAGGAAGCAATAGGGCCATCAAGCACATCAAACATATGCATACATTTTTCTAACTGTTTGCTTCATCTGCAGATTTAGGAAAGCATTGTTCCTATTTTTTCAAATTTCAACACGTAGGATAAATGTGGCTCCCACAAGGGTTGAGCCCTGTTAGCTCTCAAAAACGTAGGCAGGATGCCTCAAGAGGCTGCCAATCTCTTGATACGCTTTAGGGTAATAGACAAGGTCAAAATAATTTAACCTTCTACTCTTCAGGTGCTTCCAGACCTAGGTGGGTGTACCTATCTGAATGAAGCAGACTTGACTTATGATTATCCTCCTTGCAATGATTTGTTCATGATGGCAGATGGGAGTGAACAAATGAATTCAAACTTAATACAAATAGCAAAAGCAACCTTCTTAATCTAAATCCTAAAATTCTCAATTAACAGACTGAAAAAATTCAAAGTGATGAAGTGCAGAGACTAGTTCCTTATTGGGTATGCGGAGTCAAATGAAATCAAGATAAGAAACACTCTCTAGAGAAAACTCAAATTATCTGGCATACATTATGTTTACAACTTGTATAAACATGCAATACTGTAACTACTAAGCTCTACTTTAATAATCCAAATGAATCTCTCTGATTACTGTGATCAATTAAAAGGATTTAATCTTTGCTTGAAAGAACCAATCGATTAACCACACAGAAACAACAAATGTGCACTGATGAATTGAATATAAACTTGTTGTATCAATTTAAACAATAAAAAAGAATCCATCTTGGAGACAACTTAGCAATACTCTCATTAAATTCAACAGATAATTGATACCAAAAATGCAGCAACATCAACAATTTTCATAAATACCTCCATTTTGAAAACATGCATCAATAGTCTCTGATCTGAGAAGTTTATTCTAATGTATCTACTTGCTGTGTATCAAATATCTAATAGTTGATGATCCATTTACAATTACAAAAATTCCTATTTATACACCAGCATCAGAAAAATAAATCATATTGAGATCCCATGTCGGCCTGCTACATAATTTAGGCTCATTTCATGTCGGCCACAACATTTGAATTTTATTAATCAACACAGGAACAGTTGCCGAGATAAATCGCAGTCATGTCGAAGGCAATTCAATCGTTACAATTGCCCTGTGCTTTATTCGCTTTCGTCGTGACTTATTTGAGTTGAGGAGATATCCTGTAGATCATTTTATGTTTCCTCGAGAGTTCTTTTACCTTTCACGTGTCGCTGTGACTTCATGATATCAGGGAGACGTCTCACAGAGCATATTGTGTTTCACCAAAAATCTCCCTCCATCCTGTGTGTCGCTATAACATAATGGTTCTCTCGCCAATGTATCCTTCATCTTATGTGAGTCGCTATAACATACCGACATCGGGGAGACCCTTCGTAGAATGCTTGAGTCATACCGAAAGCCATCAACCATCTTTTGTGTCGCCGAGACAAATCAATCATCATGCCAACAAGGTCCTTTTGTTTTCCATCAGCGAGACCGAAGGTCATTTGCCAAGACCACATGCTGAAAACCTTAACTCATACCGATATCGCATCCCTTTGTGTTGTCGGTCGGCGAGACACAACTAACCTCTCACCGAAAGCCATTTGAGAGAAACCTTTATGCTCCGTCGGTGAGATATATACACTTTGCTGTGACCACTCATCGAAGACCCTTATGTTTGGCTGAAGTGAAACCCCAAATGTGATGTCAGCGAGACCGAAGGTCACTCGCCGAGACCTCATCTCAATAGCTCCAACTCTAACCGATATGTATCCTCCCGCCACTGGTCGGTAAGACAAAAGATACTCACCAAGACATAATACCGATACCGCTTAGCACTTGCCGATGAACCTCTCCATGCATTAGTCAGGGAGACATATTGAATTCGATGAAACATCATCCTGATGGTATAACTCCTGCCGATAAGTATCATCCTTTGTCGCCGAAATCATGACAAAGTCTTGCTGATAATTGCTAGTGAATAAAATCCAATTGTCGTGACACAAAAAACGTCTTGCCGATAGGCAACACAGATGTTTATCAGAAAAATAGATCGGGGAGACCCTAGCCATCTCATGCTGATAAGCCTGTAGCAAACATGTTAGCAAAAATGCACTGTGGGTCAGGGAGACCAAGATAGACTTATGCCGATTTGGACCACAACATGAAAAATGCATGACCCGATGGATTTTATGGGGCCATAAGGGAAAACTGCAAACAAAATGTCATGATGGAAGGCCCCTGTGCTTATGATGAGGACTCATATGGAAACTCAAGCGGATGAAAAAATATGTAAAATCATCATATTTTTACAGTTCCAACAAGCCCAACGTGCATATGAAGGACAACAGTTTAAAATGATTGTGATTTTCAAATTGACAATGCTCAATGTCATAATGGAATTCAAGATTATAGTCTTTTGAATCAGCATGTTGTCAATTTTTTTTTCAATCAGGCATTGAACTGAGGTAATCACCTCAGGGTTTACTTGGATAACTATACATCACCTATGATAGTGACTTGATGGTCACTATCATAGAAGATATACCATCAAACAAGTAAATCATGGATGGTTGTCCCAACTCAACTGTAGTCACAATGTATCAGGAGAAATGATCATAAGTGTTTTTTTTTTCCTCACATGACAATACATTACAATCTTTTGTTTGTTTCCTATGGTGATCATAGTAAAGAGCAGAAGACTTCATGACAGTGAATAAAGAAAATTCATTCATATCAGCTTGTTTCCAGGAAGAAATGTGCTTATCCAAGATCATCATCATATTGAAATAAGGCAAAGAGATCATATAATTATCAAAAGAACAAGGGATAGCACCTAGTGCCTCTACAATTAACAAGTATGAGGACACATGCCCATATCATGAGTTTGGTCAAAAGCTTTAGATTGAAATACAAATTTTAAAAAAACAAATGGTTAGATGGCCTTTGTCCTTGGGGTCATCAATCATAAATGAGCATTGTTATGTGGAAGTAAAAGTCATGTTACAAAGTTATGGGTGGTATCAAATCTGAGCCACATTGTTTTCTAGAAAAATATAACAATGAGAGATGATTGTGCAGGGAAAATATAACAAATAGCAAAAGAATCTCAGTCAAAGGATTTGACAAGTACAATCATAGCATGGAGGTATCCAAGGGTTTGAGTCATCAAAAACTAGGTTCAGTTTTTGCAAAGACAGAGCACAGTGATAAGGTTTTGTATTTTTCCATAGTCATGGTATGGGGGTATGACATCTGCACATGATGAGAGGAACCTAAAAAAAATTCCAAGCAAGATAAATAATGAGACAACAGGAAGTTAATGCATCATTAAATACATTGCTTGTGAGTGTTGACAATAACTATCATGGTAGGAATAACCCATCAAAGCATTACAGAAAAGGAGTTTCGTTAGAGGTTTCTTATCAATGCCTTGATAAACTTGTATGCAAAAGTGTTAAGGAATATTCAAGGCATCATTCCTTTGAAAAAATTTCTTAAGATCCAGTGACATTAAGGGTGAGTTTCTAAGCTCAAACTCTCAGTACTTGCATAAGATTCAAAGCCACAGATAGAGTGTATACAAGTAAACCCATAAGAGGAAAAGAAAAAGTGATCCTTCAGCCTAGAGACCAGAGCCCTCAAAACCTCTAAAGTGGGAAACCAAAGGAGTATTGAAATTGAGCCTTTCAAGAAATATTAAAAAAATACAAGAAATTCAAAGCTTCGGGCTCTAGGGTTTTGTTTCCAAACCCTTGAGTCTTAACACAGCAAAATGTAGTAAAATCACAATCATTGAAGAGTAGAAAACTGCAAGGGGTCGAGTCAATTATCATCTACAAATACAAAGACTTGTATATCAAAAGAGTGCACGAAAACAACAAAAGATGGCATGAGTTTCTGGGTACCTGCAACATGTATGGTCATGGCCATAGGAATGGATTTTCCTCTATATTTGCAAACAAGAAAAGTAGTATACAGAGTAACTCAAGGTTCCTACTCATAATGCCAAGTAAATACAGAGTTAATGTTGAATAAAATGCTTATTACAAGAAGGAATAAGCAGAAAATCAAATATCCTCATCTTTTGTAGATCTTATCCACAAAAAATGAACAAGAAAATATAGAATATGCTTACAGAAAGTTTACCGTAGGTTTTCTCATGATGATTTTGCCGAGAAATCTATTGGAAACTACCATTGTTTGCATAGAGTTCGCCATCAAAACTTCAACAGATCCCTAGGTGAAACCCTATGGTTGGCATTCCAAGTTTCCAAAAGTCTCGAGTGTCAAAATGATATGCAATTTGAAATTTTTGGCTATCTTTTGTTTCTAGGGTTTCATAACCCTAATGGGAAAATCCAACAAAGAAAAGGTATTTTTTACCTTTTTTTTTAACATTTGTATTGTGAACTAATACCCGTGCCTAATGTATTCTCAAATTTCTTTGTATATGCTTCCTTTGTGAAAGCCTTTAGCACTTATGACTTTTGCATTGACTTGTATGGTCGAGTCATAGGATTAGATTGTAAAATGTAGTTTAAATGATGTTTTATAAATCATTTTGATTATTTTATTTAGTGAACAAAAGGGAGTTGTGGCGTATTTGCAAACATATAGGGGATTTAGTTGGGTTTATTGCTTTACAAGCATCTAGGGAGGTTATTTGTTGTTTGCAAATATTTGGAGCAAATTTAGGCATGATAATTTAGTTTTGAGACACAAGGAGGGTATCTAGGCATTATTTTCTTGTACCTTTATGTTTGACTTCGTCAAACATGACTATTTCAAGCATAATGAAGTCTTTTGGTGATGGATTTGCATGCTAAATTTGGGGCTTTTTGTTGCATCTGACCCCAATCAGTTTTTAGTTCCTCTTTTGGTGGATGATGGAAAGTTGGTGTATTTTAGTCTCTTTTGAGTCATTTTACAGGGAGTTCTTATTGGATGCTTTTCCTGAGTCAGTGACTTTTACAGTCCTTTGACAAAGAAAAGAAAATTTATGTAACTTAGTTCTGGATAAGAAATACAGTGAAGGACTTGAGTACTATTGACTTGAAGATTTTGCCTACTTGTTCTTTGCATTATTGTGTTCATCAGCTGATTGATCAAATTATTAGTGAGGTAATATTTATTTCCTTATAGCTTTGTCTTAGGTTTTAGAACCTTTATGAAAAATGTATACTAATGCAAGTTACAAATTGTGTCAAGAGGTGTTAATGGCTTTTGGATGTGAAATTATTTTCCTTCTTGAAGTTTGAGCATTAGGACCTGTTTGTGACACATTTATGAAAAAGTGTACAACAATAAGTTGTGCAGGTGTAATATTTGCCAGTATAACAAGTGCATAAAACTCTAAGTTTCATAATCTTTTCAATTAGGTGTATCACCATAGAGGTATTGTTTTCCAGTTTTCATTTTTAGAAAACCATCTATTTCTACCCTTTTCCTTAGTTAAAAAGATCATTAGTTTTAGGTGATACTATAGGAAGCCGACCTTCTTCAGAGGTTGACCTCTTTTTACAAGTCACCCACAACTTTAGAGGTCTTCCCATGTTTCTTTGAAATGCTAGGTCTTGCAACTTAACATGTTATATCCTGCAGCTTAGTTAGGGTGCAATTTCAGTAGATAACAAGTACTTCTATGAAAAGCAAGTCTATGGAAGAAGTGATGTTTTCACCTTCAACAGATGGTCATGGATTTTGGGTACCCAAGGGTGTTCTTTCTTCTAAAATGAAGTTACCTGTAGAGAAAACTATGTTATGGCACCAAAGACTTGGCCACATTAGAGAAAAGGGTCTAAGGACCTTGAAAAATAAAAACCTTGTTGAAGGTCTGTTTGATTGTAATCTTGAATTTGATTTCTGTGAGCATTGAATTTATGGAAAGAAAAACTGCGTTCAATTTTACTTGAGTTAGATCATAAATCTTGTGGTGTATTGGATCTTATTCATTTTGTTGTGTTTGGTCCTATGGATGTTCCTTCGATTGGTTAATCCACATATTATGTTTCATTTATTGATGATTATATTAGTAGGACATGGATATATTTGCTAAAGAGTAAATCTGAAGTTTTTAGTTGATTTAAAGAATTTAAAGCAATAGTTGAGTTGCAGAGTGGAAAGAAAATAAAATATTTAAGGACTGATAATGGTGGTGAATTTTGCTTTAATTATTTTGATAGATTTTTTAAAGATTGTGGTATTCATAGACAAAAGACAACTTTGTATTCTCCACAACAAAATGGAGCTGCAAAAAGAATGAACTGGACATTGATGGAGAAGGCTAGGAGTATGTTGAGTGGTGTTGGCCTAGAACAAAGGTTTTGGGTTGAAGTTATTGCCACTACTTGTTACTTGATTAATAGATTTCCTACATCATCTCTTGTTGATAAGACGCCTATAGAGGCATGGTCAGGTCGCAAGCCTTCATTAATACATCTTAGAGTTTTTGGTTGTGAGGCATATGCACATGTACCAAAGGAGAAGCGAACAAAGTTGGAGAACAAGGCTATGAAATGTATCTTCATCGGATATAGTTATGGTGTGAAAGGATACGAGATTTGGGATCCTATTGCACAAAAGGTAATACATAGTAGAAGTGTTATTTTTAGAGAAACTAAGCCTTCTTATGTTACATTGTACAGCCTAAACAAAGTAAATAGGAAGATGTGATTCAATTTCCTTCTACACCTGAGAAAGTTGAATCGAGGCCCGAGGATAGAAAAGAATTTGAGGAGAGCTCATCTAGCTCTAGATCTTCAAAAGAGGAGGAAGAACCTCCAACTCAACTTGTTCGTAGGTCTATAAGACATAGACAACCACTTGAAAGGTATTCACTTGATGATTGGAGATATATTTTTGCTTTGAATTCTAACATGGATGAACCCAAATCTATAGAAGAGGCACTAGGTATGAATGATGCAGAATCCTAGAAGATTGCTATGGATGAAGAAATGACATCTTTGAAAAAGAATGATACATGGGATCTTGTACCATTTCCTGAAGGATGAAAACCCATTAGTTGTAAATGGGTGTTCAAGAAAAAGATTGGCTCAGATGGAGGTATTGAGAATTATAAAGCAAGGTTGGTTGTGAAGGGTTACTCTTAAGTTGAGGGTGTTGATTATAGTGAGATATTTTCTCCTATTGAAAAAATGGCATCCATTAGATTTTTGCTTTCAATTGCTACTTCTTTTGATTTAGAGGTTGAGCAAATGGATGTGAAAACTGCTTTCCTTCATGGTGATTTGGAGGAGGATATTTATATGACACAACCAAAGCACTACATGGTGAAAGGTAAAAGTAAATTGGTTTGAAAATTGAAGAAATCTTTGTATGGTTTAAAATAGAGTCCTAGGATGTGGTACCATAAATTTGATACATATGTGTTGAGTTTTGGTTTTGAGAATTCTAAATCAGATCATTGTGTTTATTATAAAATTGAAGGTGATCATTTCCTGTTTATTGCATTATATGTTGATGATATGTTATTTATTGGAAAAGGGAAAGGTATGATTCCAAAACTGAAATCTCAACTTGCTACTAAATTTGAAATGAAAGATCTTGGTGCAACTAAACACATTCCTGGGATGGAAATTAAAAGAGATAGAGTGAACAGAAAGCTATGGCTTGGCCAAAGTAAGTATGTGGATTCAATTTTACAGAGGTTTGATATGTAGGATTGTAGACCATTGTGTGTTCCTGTTTCAGTTGGAACAAAGTTATTTATTTCAGATTGTCCTACATCTCCATCGAAGATGGAAGACATGAGAAAAGTGCCTTACCAGAGTGCAGTTAGAAGTTTGATGTATGCTATGGTCTTTACTAGACTAGACATTTCCCAAGTAGTGGGATTTCTTACCAGATATATGCCTAATCCTGGTAGAGTTCATTGGGATGTAGTTAAAAGAGTCTTCAGATATTTACGAGGTACCTCAGATTATTCCTTATGTTATCTTAGTAATATGACTAAAGATGAAATTTCCCTTGATATTCATGGTTATGTGGATTTAGATTGGTAGGTGATGTTGATAGCAGAAAATCCACCAGTGCTTATGTGTTTACTTTATTTGGTGGTGCAATTAGTTGGATGAGTAAGCATCAGGCTATGGTTGCTTTGTCCACTACTGAAGCATAGTATATGGAAACTACTCATGCTTGTAAAGAAACCATTTGGATTAAGAGACTGTGTTCAAATATTGGTATAAAACAAGGTGTAGTGACAATTTATTGCGTCAGTCAGAGTGTGACATGTCTAGCCAAGAACCCAACATTTCATGCCAGGACCAAGTACATTGATGTAAAATATCATTTTGTTAGAGATATCGTTGAAGATGGCAGGGTGAAGCTGGATAAGGTAGAGACTTTGATGAATGTTGTCGATTCTTTAACTAAGCCTGTTAGCACAAAGAACTAGTTCAAATGGTGTTAAGAGACTATGGGCCTTTCGGCCCCTAGCAATTAAAGAGACGATGTTTACACCCTCATGTTGCTCTTGCAAGGTGTTCGACAAGTGGGAGATTTTATGGGAAAATGTGTCTCAACCTTGCAATTATACGTGGTTTATTGTTGATAGGATGTATATATATGTTTCCTAGTTACACCAATAGGTGTATACAATGGCAACACGAAATGAAATGTGAGTGTGTTAACTTTTTTAGGAAACTTCTAGAATGGTCAACATACATTAGATAAATGATAGATTATAAATCTAGATTGTCCATTATTAGGTTTTAGATCTAATGGAAAATATTTTGTTGGCCTATCTTTCCCTATAATGAAACTGTATTTTATTAGAGTTTTGTATTGCGACTGTGGTAGAGATTGTGATGATTTCTAAGAGTCTAATAGTGGTTGTGTTGTCTCTTGATGTCTGAGTGGTGATACTCATGTGAGAAGCTTGCTCTACAAGTATATTGTAATCTTTGTGATTTACTAAATAATATATTGGGAAACTTTTGGAGTGTGGGTTTTTTCTCCCAAAAGGGTTTTCCCCACGTAAATCACCATGTCATGGTATGCATGATATTTATGTTTATTCTATTTATGTTTTTGTAACTATTAAAGATCTATAAAAAAATTGCATTATTCTTCTCTCGAGATTAGTGTAGGAAGTTGTTCCACTACCTTAGCTTCCTTACAATAGACAAAGGAAGAGCATTACTATAAGGGCCTATGATGATCTCGAATGAAATTATGAAGGGATAGTCAAACTACCAGTGCAGATAGGACCAACCATCACATAAACCACATGTCAGTTTCTTGACCTTGAGTTACCATATAACCTCCTTCTAGGATGCCCTTGGATTCATGCATTATAAGCGGTTCCTTCAACCTTTCACCAGTGTCTAAAGTTTCCTCAAGAAGGAAAGGAGGTGACATTATATGTTGATCTTGAGCCCTTCCACTTTTGTGCAAAATTGGAGGAGAAGTATAACAAAATCCAATGTATACTCAGCAATGACATCATTTCATTCAATCTCATATGTTGATCCTTCCACACTACCATCAACCTCAATTAAACCAAAATCAAAGGAGCGACCAAAAACTGAAACCAAGGTTTAAGTACTTGACAAGGCTAATGGAAATTATTACTTCAATCAAGAATTTTGCATTGGAATGCTTCCACTGATACCTAAGGTTTATGGAGTCCCTAAGGAGATCAAATATGTTCAAATAGTAAAAATAATAGCCAAACCCACAATTTTCACCAAGTGGGGAGATATGAAGGATGAATAGATATTCAAAGAAGAATTTTCATCAATGATCTACAAAAAGGACCAAAAGGAGCTAGAACAACCACAATCCCTTCTAATTGATCCTAGCAGTAAAGGCTATCAATTAGCTAAAAAAATGGGATATACAAGAACAGGTGGCCTTGGGCTACACAAACAAGGTAGTTGGGAGACCATAATAGTGGAACAAAGAAAGAAAAACATGGGACTAGGTTATGATTCAAAAGACGTGGTTACTCCAAATACTAGACGAACCTCTTTTAAGAAACGAGTGCCTTCTACTAGTGTTAAGGCATTGGATATCTACCATCTTATGGAAAACAAATTACCTATCGAGGACTTATTTGAAAACTTTAGGATTAGTATAGTCCCTATCCAACTTATCAAAACCATTCCTAATGAGTAATATTATTCTAGAACAGACTCTAATGAGTATGAATGGGATTCTCCTTCTTTTTTCACCTCTAGCAATGATGACCTAGACACCCAATGGGAGAATGATGCCAGAGCCATATTAACCATCTCAACGACTTCTATAATTTTTGTAGACAACGATGATAGCCTACCCCTCTACTACCCACAATTGATAGATTGGGACCAACAACAACATACACCTATTTTGGATCAATTCCAGAATGATGAAGCAATCACAAAGTTTATGGGACTTCAAACTGATATACCGACAAGAGATCATAAAGAAAGGTTTGTCATGGAACTCAAATATGAAGCATATTTTGGTGGGGATATTGTGTCCTCTAGTCACAAAATTGAAAAGGAAAACACCAAAATGAGATCCCTTAGAGAAAACCACAATGTGGCTCTATCAGATCCTGAAAAGAAGAAAATAAAGGATTAATCTAAAAGTGAAAACCTCTTTGAGGCACCCAAAGATGGAGGATTCAATCTCCCCATATCTGAATATCAAGAGAAGTCAACACTCCTAGTGGAAGAAGCAAAATCCATCAATGTTGTCACAACAAAGAACCCAAAGATCACATACCATGCAACGTCACTTGATCCTAAAGAGAAAGTGAACTTCACAACGTTCATCAATGACAAAAAGATAAAATTTGCATGGACATATGCAGACATTCCAGGACTAGATCCAACATTAGTTGTAGACCACTTGGTCATATTTCCAAGGGCTAAACCTATCAAGTAGAAACTAAGGAAAATGCATCCTCAAATAGCAATATTGGTAAAGGTAGAACTAAATAAATTACTAGATGTGGGTTTCATCAATCCCATCGATTATCTGAAATGGATATTGAATCTAGTACTAGTGTAAAATCCTACTGGGGGAATAAGGATCTGCACGAACTTCTGATATCTGAACAAATATTGTCCAAAGGATGAATTTCCTCTTCCAAGTATTGACATGATTGTAGATTTACCAACAAGACATGAGATGTTATATTTAATGGATGGTTTCTTTAGGTATAATCAGATAAAAATATCATCTGATGATCAGCATAAAATGACATTCACTTGTGCTTGGGGGACCTTCTACTGGAATGTCATGTTCGGTCTAAAAAATGCGAGAGCAACCTATCAACGAGTGATGACAATGATATTCCATGATATGTTGCATACAACAATGGAAGACTATGTGGATGACATACTAGATAAGTCCATCAAAAGAGAAGACCACTTGATCAACCTTGCAAAAGTGTTTGATAGGCTAAAATAGTATAACTTGAGACTCAACCCAAAAAGGTGTGTATTCGAAGTAACATCTAGAAAGCTACTAGGGTGTATAGTATCAAGAAGGGGTATTGAAGTAGATCTTGCAAAAGTAAAAGCCATACAAGAGATGCCTCCACCAAAGACATTGAAGCAATTGAAAATTTTACAAGGGAAGCTACAATCTATTAGGTGATTCATCACATAATTGGTGGACAAGTGTCACCCGTTAATGCACTTGTTACACAAAGATGTCACATTCAAGTGGTATGGGAGATGTGATTAGGAATTCTAGCAAGTCAAAGAGTATCCACTTAATCCTCCAGTCTTGATGACCCCTATTCCCAACAAAGAAATGATACTCTAGGTGTCTACAACACAAGTAGTGTTGGGATCTCTCCTAGCACAACTAGATGATAATAAGAAAGAAAGAGCGGTATACTACATCAGTCGAACACTAGTGGGCTATGAGTTGAACTATTTTCCCATAGAAAGAGTGTGTCTCTCGGTCATATTTGCAACATAGAAGTTAAGACACTATATCTTAAATAGACAAGTAAAGTTTATTTCAAAGGTAGATCCACTAAAGTACCTATTAGCAAAATCAGCTCTAATAGGTATAATTGCTAAATGGGTAATGATATTGAGTGAGTTCAAAATAGAGTATGTAGAAGAGAGCCATCAAAGGACAAATCATATCAGATCAGCAATAGAAGCACCAATGGAAGATCACCAACCTCTCATAGTAGACTTCCCAGATGAAAGTATATTGCTAATAGAACAAACAAGCCATTGGACCCTATACTTTGATGGATCCCACACTCAACATGGCTATGGAGCACGTATCCTATTTCTCACACCACACGGAGATAGTATACCTAAGGCATACAAAATTACATTCCCATGTACAAATAATATCTCAGAGTATGAAGCCCTCATCACAAGACTCAAGATGGCTATTGAATGGAGGATAAAAGAACTGTAGGTCTATAGAGATTCTCAACTAGTAATTAGACAAGTGAATGATGAGTGTCAAACAAAAGACACCAGGATAATGCCATATAAAAGGATGGTGGATAATTTCAAAGAATATTTTTCCATCATAACATTTGAACAAATTCCTTAGATCAATAACAAAGCAACTGATGCAATGGAAACAATAGGTTCACTTCTCGATATTCTGCAAAACATTCCTAAGTATGAATTCTTGGTGGAGCAATTACTCATACCAGTTTTTGATATCCCAGAATCAGAACTAGTGTGTGCTATTATTGGTCCTAATTCACCATGGTACTAAGACACATTCTATTACATCTAGCATGGTATCATACCACTTGACTTGACAATAACCCAAAAGAAGACCTTCACCTATAGGACTTCCCGATTCACGATCCTAGGAGATACCTTATATCGTTGAAGTCTAGATGGTATGTTACTCTGATGTCTTAATGCAGAAGAAGCAAAAAATTCCTTACAAGAGGTACACAAAGGTTTTTTTGGGTCCCACTCTAGTGTACCTAATCTTGTACAAAAATTGTTGAGAACAGGGTACTATTGGCCCTCCATGGAATAAGAGTGTATTCAGTATTCTAGAAAATACCATCAACGCCAACATCATAGTGACCTTGTCCATGCACCAGCATAGGAGTTGAGACCCATCACAACACCATGGCCTTTCTCGCAATGGGGATTATACTTGGTAGGTAATATTTCTCCCACTTCCTCTAACGGGCATAAGTTTATTATCACCACATTTGAATATTTCACCAAATGGATGGAAGCAATTCCATTGACCTACATCACCAAAAAAAAGATATCAAAGTTCTGAGTTATCTAATTTGTAGGTAAGGAATTCCCTAAACCATCATAATAGACAATAAAACCCCATTCAAGAATCAATATTTCCAAGATCTTTGTTCCAAGTTTTCTATCCAACACAGATTCTTCATGCCCTACTATCCCCAAGGAAACGGTCAGGCTGAAGCATCTAACAAAACCATCCTGAAGATACTAAAGAAGACTGTTAATGACATCGGTCATGATTGGAATTTGCAACTGAACTCAACTCTATGGGCTTATCGAACTAGTATCCAAACACCTACAGGTGCCACATGATGAGACCATAAATTGTCTCATATTTTATCAAAGAAAATCATTTATTTCTTCTTAATGCATTAGTGTTAAAGTGGATTTGAGTAATGATTGAAAGTTATTTAGCTTGTTTAAAGTAGAATATAAAGTAAATATTTGATTTATTTTTAGTAATTAAATGTGATCCAAATTTCCTCTAATATGTCTCCATGAAGTGTTTAAAATGATATAATGCATATAAATGAGTTATTAAATAACTCATGGTAAGATGAAACTACAAACACTTGCAGCTAAGAGCTCCAAATATCAACTCTAGAAAAGGCTTTGATGACATTATGGGAAGATAAAGAAGACTCTAGACTTCCAACACATTCCAATATTTTTGCAAAATTAATGAGCATCAATCACTCCTAAATTGGTGGATAAGCATGTAGTTCATGACAGCTCATGAAGATCTCTTCTGCCACATTATCTTTCAATAGCTCAACTTATCAAAGAAATTAAGTGTCATTAATGATAGTGGGATGTTCTTCAAGATAATCAACAAAGATTTGTGCAAGAAAAAAGTAGAAAAATCCCTTCATTCACATGGAGAATTGAAGGTTCCCTAAAAATCAGGCGCCCAAAAATTGTGAAAAACGTAGTCTTAGTAAAACAATGATATCTCCCTTTTTTCTTAACGAAATGAAAAAATTCAAAATGATATGGAAATTAGATTTTAAGGGCTAAAAACCCTTTTGAGAATTTGGCACGATTTGTAGCAGGGAAGGAGCAGTACGTGTCAGAAATTGATTGAGACAAAAGTGGCGTGATGGAGGACAACTTCATTTTTCTCAAAGTTTTGTAAACGACCCCTCAAAAATAGGATCTTGGATCCACATTCTTAGTGGATTGGTTAGATAGATATAGAATATGAATTCTATAAATACAATGTAATCATTTGATCAAAGGGAGGGGATTAGAAAGGCTTGTTTCAGCCTAAGGAAATAGGATAGATCTAATTTCATTTTCCAGCAATGTAATTCCAAATTTCTAGATTAAATTTGAATCCAAGAAAGATTTTCATTTCCAGCAATTTTGAAGTAGTTTAGTCTTTTCAATTCATGCAAGTGTGCCTTAGATTATTTTCCTTTCATGCAAATAGGATTTATTTATGCAAGTAGATTAGATTGTCAAACAAGTTTTCTACTTTCTCTCTTGCAGACAACCATGGACATCGCCTTGGATTGATAAATTAAATGATGAGGATTACAAAGAACCCACCACCACACCTTTCTCCTTGGTCTATGGATTAGAAGCTTTCTTACCTATTGAAGTTGAAATCCCCTCATTGTGAATCTCACTAAAAGGCATGGTCAACAATGAAGAGTATCAAGTATCCAGATTAAATGAGTTGGAACTCCTAGACGAAAGGTGTTTGAGCACATTAAACCATCTTTAGGTTTATCAGAATCAACTCAAATAAAGCTATGATAAAAATATCAAAGATATAAAATTTTGGGTTGGTGACTTGGTACTCAAAGAGAATCAAAAGGTATAGCCGAATCAAGATGGAAAATGCAAGTTTGAACCCAATTGGTTAGGCCCATTCGTTATCATAGCAAGCTATGGTTCAGGAGCTTATCAATTGGATACTCTTGAAGGATAACCCTTAGCTGAACCATTGAATAGCATCCACCTCAAGAATTTCTATACTTGAAAGTGCGTAAGAATACCCCAGGAAAAAGGGTAAAAAACCAAAAAAAAATCAAAAAAATCAAAAAAATCAAAAAATCAAAAAATCAAAAAAATCAAAAAGCAAGAAAAATAGTAGAGAGAAATAAAACATTATTTTAGTAAAAACCACTTTGTGGCACTTCTAGAATAGCTACCATAGTGGAAACCTGGAGAACAAGTGTTATGTTTGAATAATACTTGCATCATTATCTATTAGCATTATCCAAAGCATCCACCCATTCGTACCATAATAAAACATGTGTCCAACCATGGCTTGATAATTGAACGTTGTTACACCATCTACATTTGTCCCTCCTAGAGAAGGTACTCTTATCTCGAACTGGGGGAAACTTCTCAAAATTGGTCATGGATTAGATCCTTGAGCATCCCATCATAGTCAAAACAACAAAATCAAAAACATTCGAAAAACAAAAAAAATCAAAACAACTTTGGATTATTCCTTCACTAAAATGTCTAAGATATCAACATTTTCTTGAACCTCACAACTAGTTCAAGTAAATTTCTCGCAACATATCCTCTAGAAATAGAAGTGCAATATCAATCCAAGTTATCAATGTTGTTTTCCAAAACATGTTATGCTTTGATTCAATACTAGTCGAACTATGTGGTCTCTGCGTGTACAACGTAGGCAAGGCTTATCAGCCCCCGAGGTCATAGGTCAATCCCCTTAGGTGTCTATCATGCTTTAGTTCAACTTATTCAAAAATTTAAAATCCAAAAAATTCACAAAATTCAAAATCTAAAAACATTCACAAAACGTAAAAGATCAAAAACATGTTCTTATCAAACTAAACAAACTATGAGCCTTTGTGTGTACAACGCAGGTAAGGCTTATCTTTGATGAGCCCCCAAGGCCCTAGGTTAGTTCCCAAAAAATAACACAAAAAAAACATCATAAAACTCAGGAAAATCAAAATTTTCTACTGCATCATCACAATCCGAAATAAAATTTTCATCCATAATAAACAAATCATCACATTCACCCTTTGAAAAAACAAACTAACTAACAAAGCAAACATCAAAAGATAGAACTTTCAAGTGAACAATAAAAAAGCTTTGATTACAAACATACGAGAACAATGAAAAAGTGTTTACTACCTATCTTTTGACAATTCACCAACAACATCCTGAGATATGCCTTAATGGATCCATTCCTATAATAGACATGATCAACAATGGATATTAGCCTGAAACCTCAAAATAGATATGGCAAGTGATACTGCAACATTGTTTTATCTTTTTCTAGTCTTTTTATTTATTGACTCATTCCTAGGATCTCTCGAGGATGTCCATAAGGATTTAGAGAAGAAGGAATGGGGGAAATTGAGCACCATTTTCGTTTGTTGTTTGTAAAATGTTTTTGTGATACTGCCATGGTGAATACTTGCTTTATTGAGTGTATGGAAGTTGTTTTGAAAAATTAGTGTAGCGAGTGCATGTTAGGTATTTTATACCTCTTTGTGTAACTAGTCTGAAAAGTTGTATTTTTGGTATGAGCAAGAATATTCTTTGTATGTCGAGTTAAAGTCAAATACAAATACTACACCTGCTACACTAATTTTTCAAAACAACTTCCATACACTCAATAAAGCAAGTATTCGCCATGGCAGTATCACAAAAACATCTTACAAACAACAAACCAAAATGGTGCTCAATTTTCCCCATTCCTTCTTCTCTAAATCCTTATGGACATCCTCGAGAGATCCTAGGAATGAGTCAATAAATAAAAAAAAGACTAAAAAAAGATAACACAACCCAACCATATATTTTTCAAAAAAATATTATATTTTTGGTATGAGCAAGAATATTCTTTGTATGTCAAGTTAAAGTCAACACAATGGATACAAAGTCACCTTGGTTATTAATACCCTGGTGCATCATATATGTTTGCTACATCAAAATAGATTGTTCAATATGCAAAGTCTCTATGCAAAGCAAAAGCAACACTCATCAAGTAACTAACAACATCAAATTTCTATTCATCATCCAACATTTCTTCTAACTAATAGCTCCATCCTGCATCACAAATATCATTAGTTATGATGGAACCCAATTTTTATGTTCCATCTCCAAAATCTAGCCTAGTTCTAAAGACTCTGGGTTTTGTCTCCCGTCACTGTATAAGGGTTTTAGTTTACTCAAGCCTTATTTGAAAAACCCTTTGAATTGGTATCCTTGCTCGGGTTGTAATTTTATGTTGACCCCTTGTGTCGGTACTTAGTCCTTTAAGACACAACTTATTCCATCAAAACCCGTTAAGTAACCGACCCTCTGGTCTTGTTTTACTGGTTGACATATGTTGGGCCATTATTTTTTCCCAAGTTGGGCTAAATATTTCCCACTGTAAAGCCTTAAGTCTTTAAAGTCATGGGTATGGTCTCATTGACCTAGTCAGGTCCCTTTTAAAGATTAACAGTTTTTGACATGTGCAGATATAAGGACCATTGACTGTCGTTCAATTGATGCAGAAAATCACCACCATTCCCCGCATGCCCATTCTATTTTTTTCTCATTATTTTATTCATACGAGCTCATGGGTGAAGGCCATGTGTCTTAAACAATTGGTGGGCCTGATGTCTTTGATAAGGTATACAACTAGTTGAAGAAAATCAACACTGGGAGATAAATGAGGTGGTCACATCCAGACCATTCCCTGCGTGCCCATTTGTTTTTCTTGCTTATTAAAATAATCACACGAGCTGGTGGGTAGTTGCCACATGTCTTCACTGATGGTGGTCCCGATGGTTTCAAATGGTTAGCATTACTGAGTTTTCAAATGAATCAATGGTTGATAGCGGTGACGTGGATTAATCTTGACTGCTCCCCGCTATCCCGTGTGGGTCTCACCTTTCCTGCCAGATTCCCAACGGGGAAGTGGGCATCTGCTACGTGGCATGTGGGAAAATATTTAATTAAATATCTCAACACAAGGCATGGGAAATAAAGTGTGCATTACTAATGCAGATATATTGCACGTGCTTGAAGATCTTTTAATCTGAGTCATGGATGTTGTATGAAGGATAAAGTTGCGAGTAACTAAGAAGTGTGTATGAAGAAGTCGAGAGATCTAATCTCAACCTCTCCCCATCTCCCCATTGATGAAATTTACACATGAGTTATGACACACGGGGGTAAGGGGAAAAGCACACATGGATCAGAGTCATAGTGACAAAGAGATGGTGGAGCCCACATACTACTAACAAGTGGTTCCATGTGGCATCCTATCACTTGGTAGATATTGTGGTTGTGTACAGTCAGTGCTTTCATAATAAGTTGGTCAATCTGGGTCATCAATCAATTAAAACTCCAAAAGGATGAACGACTGGTATTCAAAACTCAGTTGAGGGCGAGTTGTTCTAGTTCGCGCGAGCGAGCTTTAATAATTGAAAGGACATTGACCTACCGAAGTAAGGAGCTGCATAATTATTAATATTTTTCTTAAAGGCATAATTCTAAATTGAAAAAAATACTCAACACATTCAAGGAGCTCATGTTGTGGTCTCTCAACATTTTCTAATGTCGAAACCAGGGTTTTCAACCTGCAAAGAAAACCAACAAGTGAATTGTTGCCCTCTTTCTAGTATTATTGATAATTTGTGGTTTCTCAAGCTTGAGTCTATTAGGGTTTTCTTGGTTCAACATTTTTAAGGTCTGATGTTCATAAAGAGGAATTTGTTAATTCTGCATTTCCATAATTTGTGTCAAACCATCATAAAATCCATAGGCCTTGTTCAAATAAACTAGAAACCCTACCTTGTAGTACCTCTTGTGTTATGGCTCCTAAAATAAAAGTATCTTCATCTAAAGGGGAAGCTTATGCTCCCAAAAGACCTATAAATAAAGACCTCATGGATTAGTTACCACCCTCAACCAGTGAGAAACCTAAAGGCCAATTGATTCCCAGAGGCCCGCAAGTAACAGAGGGTCTATTTGACAGGAGTTGTTTTACCAGGGATGCCAAATTGCCTTATACTAGATGGGAATTGTTTTATAGCTAGTTTATGAATAGAAATATGGGTATCCTAGTAGGAAACCCTTGGAACTGTGACCTGGGAAAGTTGATTGTGCCAAATGTCTATATGGATGTTGACTTGCTTAAGGCAATAACTGCTAATTGTGACTGAGTCACAAGGACTATAAGAACATATGATGGGAAAGAAATGGTCAAAATCACTAAGGATGAATTGGGTCTTGTTTTTAAGCTCACTAGATGGAGTGATGAAATGCATAAGATAAATGAAGACACTCTTAAGTAAGAGTATGATAAAACCAAGATTGCATTCAGAGTCCACATCCTATTGAGATTCCTCATAGAAATTGTAGGTCAAAAGATTGTAATAGGACCACATGATAAAGAGCCTTTCCGAACTATTTTGTTTCCTACTTCAAAAGGAATTTCTATTCCATTTTCCAAATAGTTGGTTATGATCCTGTATTTGGAATGCCAATGGCATGAATTTATATGGCTGCCCATATCCAACAACCCCAATATTGTGTAGTATATGATTATACGGGGTTTCTTTCAGAAAGAATACTTGAAAGACTAATAAGGTTGAAGAATCATGAATTGGGAGTGAGATTCAATTGGATACCATTGTTGATGCACATGTTTCTATACAAGGGTTCAATTTACTTTGGACACAATATTGTCTTGGAAAGAAAGAGGGGTGACTTGGATTTTCCAGTGTAATGCTAGACCATAGTCTTGGATAAACATTATAGGACATATGATTATGTGACATTCCAAAATTTGTTTGCTTCTGAACTAAAGAGAGTCTTGATTGTGAATTTACCCAAAATTCCCATAGCCCTGCATGATTTCTTAAGACCCAAGGAGAGAAATCTTGAGCTAGGAGTTGATCATAATTAGGGAGATGTTATTTCACACCTTGATTACACTATCTTAAGATTATATGGTTCCATGGTAGCACTTGCTACCAAAGTTTTGTGTGAGAAAGAATTGGTTTCCTTGAGGTTATGTGGCAACTGGGAAGTGTAGAAAATGAACACTTATTGAATCAAGGAAAAGGAAATTTCTTTCCTTTGTACACTTGTTTTCTTGATTTTGTAATGACCAAGGGAGGTTGAAATAACATCCTTGATATTCTCAAAAGCTACCACATATGGAGGTTAGTTGAGAGGGTCAGATATGACCTTGAAGGTTTTATGGCTTGGCTAAAAGAAAGAAACAAGAGCAACAAATTTGTCCACATTTTCCAGTATCCAAAATATGTAATAAGAAATGTGTCAGAAACTTTGGAGTAGGAAAAGAGACTAGCAAGATGGATTGAATTTAATAAAATGCAAAGAAAAATAAAGCAAGAAGAACCTGATTTCAAAGTTCTCCCAGAGGTTGAAGATATAATGCAAAAGGTGAAGCATGTAGCAAGGAATTTTGATTCAATAATGGGCCACCTTGAAACTAAAGGGGTAATAGGTAAAGATAAAGCGAAGGCTCCAATTGTAGAAGGAATGAGTGGAGGAGAAATCCTTGCTATAAGAGAAGACTCTACATCACAAGCCCTTGAGGAACCAAGAATAAAATTCTTTGTAAGGAGATAGAGTAAGGAAAATAAAATTGATGAAGCCCCTGCTCCCTCTCAGCAAGAGGAGTACAAGCCTCCTTCTCTTGTGGCACAAGTACCACCTCCATCTCCACCAAGGCCAGTAGAGCCTGAAATTGCGAACATTGATTCCCCATCACCTAGTGAATTACCACCGAGGGAGCCACCATTGAAAAGATAAAAGGTTGAAGCCACTGGTCTAGTGGACTATGATGATGAAGGCTCAGATGATGATATTTGGGTGTCATAGTAGGAAATTCAAGAAGGAGTTCCCACTACACCTATAGTAAGGGAAACAAATCAAATGGAAACAAGATTGAGTAAAGTTGATCTCATTGGACTCAATGGAAGAGATGATATGCGGGTTGAAGCATGTTCAAAGTTCTTAGATGATGACTCATTTATAAAGTCTCAAGCTTTTATGGAATTTGCATACAGGGCTAAAAGAGATGAATATGTAAAAAGCCTAGCTATAGAAAGAATCCTTCACCCAAAATTTTTAGATGCAATCATCTAGAAAAAAATGTTAAATGAAATGAGAACTAGATTCCAAAAAATGACTGCAAAGGAGGGTCGAGAATTGGTAAGGACTAGTGGCATTTTGTTGCTACCAGAATGGGATCTTGCTTTTTCCATAACTTTTGACATAATGAAGAAATGTGGCAGGGCTCTCTATGATATAGAAGAAGAAGCTACACTTGCATTACAAGGGTCTACTTTCAGTGAGGAATGGGAAGCCTTCGCTATATGGTCTTTAGCCCCAATCACAAGAAAGCCCAATATTGTTGAGGTTGCACCTAACTATAGGGGAGGCCTAATAATAAAAAAGAGTGTCAGAAATGTTAGCCTTAGAAGTTGCAAATATGTTAGTTCATGTTACACAATTCACAAGGGCCACTGTAGAGTCTGTGACTGTAGAAAAGGATAAGCTCAGGACATAGTGCAATAAATTGTTAGTTAAATATGGAGACCTTGAGTGCTATAATATGCAGTTGCAGACAAAGGTAGCATTATTGGAGGATATATTGCAAATATTTCAATATGTAAAGCCTAAGAAGAATGATGTTGACTCCCCCACCACTTCACAAGAAGTTGTACCCCTAGATTTTACTGTTGAAGTAAGTTCTTCATGGGAAATTGTGCCATATAACATGGGAAGTGTACCCATTTCAATAGTAGAACCCGATACATCAGAAGGGCCATAGGTAGGAGGGGATATCGATAGGGAATATTTTCTTAGGTAGCTAAGTGAATACAAAGAGAAATGTGATAATCATGATGAGGATAATTTCAAGAGTAATATGAAGATTGTCACAACAGTGCTAGAACACTTGAACAAAAGAGTGAATAAAAATTTGAATAGTATTCACTACAGTTAGTCATCCATGGTGGATGCTATTAGGAATTTTGACAATGACAAAGAGAGAGCTATCCCACTCATGTAAATTTGGATCCCTAGGAAGAAGGGTTTGGTATTGATGGGATTGGAGTTAAGCATGATCCCAATCCACCTAAAATTTTTAAACCTACTATAGTTCTTGTAGGTAAGATTGAAGGATACAAGGGAAATATTGAACCATTGGAGAACAAAATAAAGGAGTTGGTAAAATCCTTCCATGAATCACATCATGGCCTTCTTGCATCCATTGTAAGGGATGATGATAGCATTAAGACTCTACAAGAGTGGAAAAATGAAACAAATAAGGTTATTTCAGATTAGGTTGTTAATTTATTACAAATTTGATATGGTGAAATTGAAGATAAATATGGATATGTTAGTTCATGCTAAGACTGTCCTACTAGAATTTGATAAGGAAGCTAACCAGATTATCATCAAGTATACACCTTATGGACAGAGGGTTGATGAAGTCATGAATTTTGATTGTCCCACTTAAGATGAAATCCTAGCATGGAAAGGTAGGTACTTGGAAGGAGTGGGGGTCTGACATAAAAGGTGGCAAGTTAGTGATTCAAAATTTTGAAATCTGCAATCATGATAAATAATGGATATATGGGAATGCAATACATAGCCTTGATTTAGTAAAAATTAGGCTTTTGATAAAGTATGGAAAATATAGTGCATCTTCTCCAAATTGAATTGATGAAAAGGTTGCAGACGTGGATATATTTCTTGCATTTTTCTTTTATATTTCTTTCATGCTTTCCTTCTTTCACATTGTATGTTAGGGCACACATTTTGAGGTAACTGTTTGGTTGTACCCATTTTGAAAATTGGACTAGATCTCCAACAACGAATGAAGACTACTTTCATTTTCCCACATGTCTCCCACCTCTTGGGAATGCACTGTAACCGAATCGGAGAATCTTTGTTATGGTGTTCCAATAGGGTTTTGACATGAGTACTTTTTGTCTTGAGGCTCGTTTTGCTCCTTTGTTTCTAAAAGAAGGAATTCAGGGCCAAAAAATAGAGGTTCGTTGTTTTGCAATTAACACTGTGAATTGTAAGGGTAATATTGAGCATGTTTTAGAATTTTTGTCTTAAGTTTAGAGTTCATTGTTATGTATGTAATTTTGATAACAATATAGTAACTACAATACAGAGTAATACCAATTTCATCGCTATTGTCTCTCCTTGTACTCATTTTCTGAGTTATGAATGAAAGTAATCCAGGATTCCTTTTGTTTGTGTCTATTGTTTCTTAATGGATGTTTGATTTCATTCCTGCTTATTGATTCAATGAATTAATGTAAATGCTTGGATGAGATCGTTAACTCATAAAAAATAGGTGCTTGGATATTTGTAAATAGTAATGATCATGAATGTAATAGGGGAATGTTGTAATGTAGTATTTCTTGTGACTGTGTTTCTATTAATGAGTTGTTGTCCAGTTTTATAGGTTGATATTGACTCCATGCTTGGGATAAAGGCACTAGTTCATGCAAAGTATTCATGGTTCATTTTTTGTGTTGATTCATCAACTGATCACTTTTAATTTACAAATTCTCAAATGGATACCACTGTAGTTGCTTTGTGTTGAAGTTTTGCCTTCTCATGCTCCAAGTATAGGACATTGATAAATGAGCTGCCAACTTATTTGATGTACTATGTTGTTGAGTAATTTTATGAGAATGATATGTTATTGAAAATGTATTTAATTATAGTTGTATGAATTCCTGAGTATACATTGTGGGATCACCCTCCCGGGTTTCACAGAGCCTAAAGTGTAGGAGTAGAAGTTTTGCAGCTTCCACTCATTTGTTGGCCAATCCCTTCTGAGTACTAATTATTGGAAATGGAAAAGTCCATAGGTATTTCTAGAGATCAGTTTGTTTCTTAAAAATAACCAACAAATTGGCAACTCCGCTAGGGATTAGCTAAGTCCAAAGTCTCTAGTTTAGATCTGCTACAATTAGAGTCAAGTGTTTGTTATGATATTCTTTACCCTGTGAAGAATAATTGGTTTAAATTTTGTTGTATTAGTCACATTGTACTCAGTCTTATGTGTGAAGTCTTTTTTCATTCTGTCTTCTTGTGTCAGGTTATGTTTAGAATCTTTTCTGAAGTTATAAGTACAAAGTCAAAGTGCAATCACTTTCTATTTCCTAGCATTCTGGGTGACGACTCTGAATTCTGTAATACCAGTGTAAAGATAAGTTCTCAAAAGGAATATAAGAAGAAGGATTTTTACACATCTGACATCATGAAGAAGATGAGAAGTTATGCAAAGAAACATCCTGAGTAGAAGGAAAAATTTGAACCTGCTAAAGAGAAGCAATCCGCCTGGGTAAAGAAAAGCTCTGAATCGAGTAAGTTTGTTGACTCTCCTGCCGATGCATCTCCTATGTTTAATATTGAAGTAAGTAGTGCCAGTATCCATGAAAAGGGACATGAAGTTGAAGGTTCTAACATAGACCAAGGAATTTTTCATGTTGAACAAGTGTTTGATAATGAGCTTAATATTTCAAGAGAGGAGGATAGGTGGAAGTTTTGGGGTAAGAATAAGAAGTTTTTAGAGCCTTTAACCCCTGGAGTTGGATCCATTTTTAATGGAAAGAATTTTAAGCCAAGAGGTGAATCTCCTGATGTACAAGTGCACCTTTCTCTTGAGGAAGATCCTATTAACCATCCCTACTATGCTCCTGCCCCAAGTGAGCCTGAAGATGTTCTAGAAAATGGGGAAGACATAGATAAAGACATGCAATATATAGAAGAGGAAGAACTAAGGCTTCAAGAAGAAGAAGATAATAGAATGAGGGAATTAAAAGAAATGGAAGATAGGATTAGAGCTAAGCAACTTGAGAGAGATGCTAGAAAAAAATTTGGAGAAAATGAGAGAAGATGCTGCTAGGCGTAGGACCTTTGGGGAAAACCTTTTTAAATTTGCTTCTAAAATGACCAATGGCATTCCTAAGGTAACAATCCTGATGGGAAAATCTGCTACTGATACCTACACCACATTTGTCTTAACTACTAGAGCCTATGATCCTCCTACTACTACTAAGAAGACATCATTTGTAGATCATGGGAAGAAACCCATGGATCAACCTAAGAAAACTACCTTCAATACCAGTACTACTACCAATACCTCATCCATTGAAACCCCCACACACAAAGCCATAATTAATCCCACTTCATCTACTACACCTCCAAATCCTGAGATATTGAGATTACAATTGTAGAATGAAAAGTTGCAAGAAGATTTGAAGAAAGCTAAAATAGAAGCTTCTAATGCAGAGATGGCTAGGAAGATTTCTTTTCTTAAAATTTCCACATCCACTCTAGAGTCTTCAAGCTCTATATATACTAATAGTGAGTCACATAAGAAGAAGTCTAATGAACATACTCCTAGTGGAGGTGGTGGTGGAGATCAAGGTGGTGGAGGTGGAGGAAAAAACAAGAATAATAATTCTTATTTTGAGGATGATGAATGAAGCAAGAAAGGAGGTGGTGATGGTGAAAGTGGAAAGGGTAAAGATAGTAGCCAATCTGACAACAAAATAAATGATGAGCAAAGAGATGTTCATAGGGATCAACATACTAGGAGGCCACTCCAAGTAGATAGATACCAACAATTGTGTTTCACTGGAATACCTAGCTACTCGAACCCATTCCATAAAGATTTCAGATTTTCTCTAGTCAAATTCTCTGGTAATAATGCCTTGAGTGGTGAAGACCATCTCAAAGAATTTGCTAATGTTATGGATGATTTTGAGGCAGAGGTGGAAGATGTCATGATGAATTTTTTTATGCAATCTCTCACTTAAGATTCTCAAGAGTGGTATAGAAGTTTTCCTACCAAGAGCATTGGTTCTTGGGAGGAATTCAAAAGGATATTTAGAGAGCAATATGGTGACAAGACTGATTCAAGTTTTTTGTTGAATCAGTTTAATAATATTGCTAAAGGTTCTAACGAATCTGTTGTTGAATTCCATACAAGGTTCCAGAAGGCTAGGAAGAGGTTGCCTCCTCATTTACAATTGAATGACAATGTGTGCTTGGTAAATTACTATAATGCTTTTGATACAAAAATGAGTTACTGACTACTAGAAAAGAATCCTCAAACATTGAGGGAAGCCTTCAAGATGGCATAGCATATTGAAAATATTTCATAGCAACTGGTAAAGTTGGCAGAAGAGATGATGCAAAACTCCTCAGAAATTCAAAGGAGGACAAGAGTTCAGGAGCTAAGGGGAACACTTTTGAGGATAAGATTGATAATTTTATGAAGACTATAAGTGAAAAAATTGTAAAGCAAGAAAAGGCTCAACCAAAAAATTATCAAAGGAATGAAAGACCTCCTAGGTTGCAAGATCACCCATATAATACCAATTGGTATAATTTTAAGCCTGTTCCTAATAATCAAAGAAATATTCAAAACAAGGTCCCTCTAAACCATTTGCAAAAGAATTCAGGAAATTATGTTGAAGACACCCCTTGGTGCATGGTTTGTCAAATGCCACATTCTCCTCAACAATGTGCAGTTGCATAGATGGTTGAAGTGGAAGAGGATATGCTTGAAGACTGTGATTAGAAAAATGAGGAGGATATTGATGTACTTATGGTTATGAGTGATTCTGATGTTGCTAATAGTGAGCACTCTTCTGATATGGACTCTTATGAAGTGGATGTAGATAATCAAAGGAAAATTGCTAGTACATATCATCAACAAATTCTCTCTGATGAGGATGTTGATAGTGATGTTGAGGTTTACAATTTGGAAGCAATTGAAGATGGTGTGTCACTAAGAAGACCCTCAAATGAGGAGATTGAGAAATATATGGCAATCTTGGCTGCCCAAGCCAGAAGTTCCTATCATTTGAGGAATAGGACAATCGGTGGTGAACAAGGTAGTCTTGTTGGTCTTTTCATCAAGGAGCAGAATGTCAAGAACAAAGAGAACAAGCCTAATGGAAAAATGGAAGTAATCAAAGCTAAATAAGGTAGGGGAGATAAAGTTTGGGATAAGAGAGTAGAGAAGCCAAAAGATACTCAAGAATTCAAATCTCCTGCTATGAAGATAACGACACAGAAGCAAAACCCTGAAGTTTCAAGGAAAGACTCCAAGCATAGGGCTAAACTACCCAAAAATCAACAGAAGGAGAGCAACAATGAACAAGGTATGCTCCCAATTGAATTACCCAAGTATACTCCTGTTGATATGTTTCAATTACTTAGCCAAGTAAAAGTATTTGTGACTTTCCTTGAAATGATGAGAATAGAGGAACATAAGCAGAAGGCAATAGCCCTTATCAATGGTGCTACAATAGCTTGTAATGATTTAGTGGTGCTCGATCCACCCAAACTGAGTGAAAAAGATAAGAAAGACAAGGAGTTTGAGGGAGTTATCACTGAGATTCCCCATATCTTCTTAGGAAATTCAGTAACTACTTGTCCTGAGAAGATATACCCATTTTTTCTCACTTTAATTGTTGGGGAAAATTTTATAAAAAATTGTATTATTGACTTTGGAGCATCAAATAACATCATGCTAGCTAAAATTATGGAAGCATTAGGACTGAAAGTTGATAGCACTCATGGTAAGTGCTATGCCATGGATTCAAGAGAAGTACATGTTATTGGTTTGATAAATGAACTTCTATACAAATTAGAAGCCCACCCAGAGAAACAGTTTAAGATGAGTGTGGTGGTAGTGGATATCCCACCTAATTATGGAATGCTGCTATCTCAAAAATGGAGTGTATCTATGGGAGGAAGTATGCAATGTGATATGTATTATGCCACATTTCCCATTAATGGTAAGGATGTTCAAGTGATGAGAGAACCAAGAGTCCCACATATGTTGGAACGTGTTCCCGAGGACGATACAATTATTTTTGTAGAAACTAACATCAGTAATTTCAAAGTGCAAGAACTACCAAGAGAAATTGATAGGTTCCCTGCACCAATAGAAAATGAAGTTGTAAGATTTTATAACAAGGATGGACTTTGGAAAATGTACTTTGATGGTGCAAGTTCCAAAGAAGGGTTTGGTGTAGGGATATTACTAGTATCACCTAGTGGTTGTACTTATAAATTCTCTTTCACATTGTCCTTTGTCTGTACAAATAATGTGGCATAGTATGAAGCTTTATTATTAGGGTTGAGACTGGCTGAGAAGCATGGAATAAGAAAGTTAATGGTGATTGGTGATTCTGAGCTTGTGATATCCCAAGTAAGAGCCTAATATTCCTGCAAGAATAACAGACTAAAGCAATACAAAAATGCTATCTGGGATTCCATTGAGCAGTTTGATGATTTTGGAATTAACTAGATGGAAAGAGGACATAATAGAGTAGCTAACTTACTTGCTAGCATTACATTGAGACCCAATGATATAAATTTCATAGGAATCTCAAAGGTTGAGATACAGACAAGGCCTTCCATTCCTGACAATGTGCACAACTGGAAGATCTTCAATGATGATGAGTATATTCTCAAATTCTCGAACTGTGCTAATGACTATGAAGGTCAGGAGATTGAATTTGGTGGATTTGTTGAAAATATTGATGGAAAGGACACATTATTTGGAAAAGAAGTCATCCAGTTAAAGACAAATAAAATCCCCAAAGGCCTTGTAGCTCTTGAAAGGGTCTTTGATAGTTAAGATAAAAGCAAGACTAAGACAACTGCTGCTCACCTTGAAGACTTGGAGGAAATAAATTTTGGAATTGAAAATGCCCCAAAGAAAGTTTATGTAGGAAAGAAGATGAAGCCAAAAGTGAAGGCAATGTTAATTTTCTTGCTTAGAAAATACAAACATGTCTTTGCTTGGTCATACGATGACTTGAAAGCTTACAGAGAGGAATTGTTTCAGCATGAAATTCCTCTGAAGGAGAATGCTAAATATTTTAGGAAAAAGTAGAGACCCATCAATCCTACTATAGCTCCCAAGATGCAAGAGGAGTTGGTAAAGTTAAGAGATACTGGCATTATAAAACCCAGTAGACATTCTTCATGGGTATCCAATTTAGTGCCAGTAAGGAAAAAGAACAGTGATATAAGGTTGTACGTTAATTTCAGAAACCTAAATATATCCTCACTAAAGGACAATTACCCATTGACAAACATGGAAGCTATGTTACAAAAGGTGATTGGTTGTGAGCTATTGTCAATGATGGATGGTTTTTCAGGTTATAACCAAGTAAAAGTGAAGGAGTCTGAGCAGTAAAATAATGCATTCACTACTCCATGGGGTACCTACGTCTACATAAGAATGCCTTTTGGCTTAAAAAATGTAGGTGCCACTTTTCAAAGGGCTATGGACATAGCTTTTTCTATTTTTATTGATTTTTTTATGGATATATATCAAGATGACCTAACCACTTACTCCAAGAAAGAGGAAGATCATTGTATGCACTTAGAGAAGGTATTTATCAAATCTCTAGAGTATGGGATATCTCTAAATTCAAATATAATGTGCTTTTTGGGTCATTGAGGGTAAATTATTGAGGCACATTGTGTCTAAGGATGGAGTAAGAATAGACCCTGAAAGAGTAGCAGCCATAGATAAAATCCCTTAGCCAAAAAATGTCAAGGGCATTCAGTCATTTTTTGGACAAATAATTTTTTTAAGAAGGTTTGTGACTAACTTTGCAGAAATCACAAGACTTATTTCTAAGATGTTGAAGAAGGGAGACAAGGTGCTTTGGAGTGAGGAGCCTAGCCACGCATTCAAAAAAATAAACAAGCTATTAAGGAGGCTCCAATATTGAAATATCCTGATTTCTCCAAGCTAATGCACATTTTTTCTTTTGCTTCTTTTCATACAATTGTTGTTGTTTTGTTACAGAAAAATGAGGAGGTCTTTGAACAACCCATTGCATTCTTTAGCAACTATTTACAAGCTACAAAGCTAAAATATGCAATGACTAAGAAGCAAGCGTATGTTTTGGTTAAGGATGTAAAGAAATTCAAGACTTACCTATAGGGAACTACTGTCATAGCTTTTGTACCAAGTGTTGTTGTGAAAGATATTTTCACTCGAAAAGAGACTATAGGAAAAAGGTATAGATGGATTAATAGGATCTAAGAATTTAACATTGATGTTCAAACCACCAAATTAGTAATAGGTTAGGGCCTAGCTAAGTTAATGGCAGAAGCTAATTTGGAGGCTAATCAGGTCAATCAGACATAAGTGATTGATGTTGCACCTATTTGTGATATGCAAACATGTGGATGGTATAGAAGGATTGTCCAGTATTTACAAACTTTGCAGTGTCCTGTAGATATGGATAACAATGAAAAGAGGAATTAAAATTACATGCCCTCAAGTATGTATTGACAATGAGCTATGGTGGAGAAACCTGGATGGTATATTGCTCAAATGTGTAGATGGAAAGTAGGCACTAGAACTCTTGTAGGAAATGCATAATTGGGTGTGTGGTGGTCATTACATGGCAAAGACCACTACCCACAAGATCTTGAGAGTAGGATTTTGGTGGCCTACTATTTTTAAGGATGCTCACAAGTTCATTAAGACTTGTGATGCTTGTCAAAGGTTTTCAGGAAAGTTGAAGTTTTTAGGCAATCTACCACTTAGGCCTATGACTGTTCAAGACCCTTTCCAACAATGGGGAATTGATTTCATCAGAGAGATACTAGAAAATTCTAGTGGAGGGAACTCATGGATCCTTGTTGCCACTGATTATTTCATGAAATGGGTAGAAGAAATACCCACAAAGAAGGTGAAAAGCAAGGTGGTGGTAGATTTCCTCTTAAATAACATTCTCATTAGGTTTGGAGTCTCGAAAAAGATCATTTCAGATAATGCTATGTGCTTTAGATCTAAGAAATTAAAAGACTTTTGTGATAAACATGGCATACAAGTTTCTTATTCTTCACCTTACTATCCTCAAGGAAATGGTCAGGTTGAGTCTAGTAACAAGAGCTTGATGAAAATCATCAAAAGGGTGATGGAGAAGAACAAAAAAGCTTGGGACTCATAGCTTAAATTGGAACTCTGGGCAAACAGAGTGACTGTGAAAAAAGCTACTAGTTATTCACTGTTTGGCTTGGTATATGGTCTAGATGCTAGATTGCCACAAAATAACCTACTGAAGATGTATAAGTTTGTGCAAGAATATGAAGAAGATGTATGTGATGATATGCAACACAAAATTAATAATCTGGTGCAATTGGATGAGACCAAAAGAGAAGCTCATGCTAAGAATATGAAGATGCAGTTGCAAGTTAAGCATCTACGTGATAAGAGAGCTTCTCCCAGAATGTTTGAGGTAAATAGTATGGTGTTAGCCTAGAATGCAAGGGCTCGTGACAAGGGAAAACATGGGAAGTTTGAAGCATTATGGATTGGCCCTTATCTAATAGCCAGTACTCATGGTGAGGATTCATATTTCCTCCAGAGCTTGACAAATGAACCTTTTGAACTGCCAGTACATGGACAGTTCTTAAAACCATACTTTTCCTAAGTATGTTATAATTCCATGTACACTGTAGATTTTGTACATTTTGTGTATAGGTGTGTTTGATTTGGTTGTGTCTCATTCGGTCTTACTACCTAGTCTGGGTAGTTCCATGGTTCTTTGGTTCCTTATGTTTTGACTGGTTTGCTTCAACCACATATTCTAGGATCTCTCCATGCATGCAAGAGACATACATCCGCAGTCGGAGCCACCGATGGAACCCCTAAATTTTTTTATGTTCCATCTCCAAAATCTAGCTTAGTTCTAAAGACTTTGGGGTTTGTCTCCTATCACTGTATAAGGGTTTTAGTTTACTTAAGCCTTATTTGAAAAACCCTTTGAATTGGTATTGTCACCCAGGTTGTAATTTTCTGTTGACCCCTTGTGTCGGTTCTCAGTCTTGTAAGTCACGACTTATGCCATCAAAACCCATTAAGTAACTGTCCCTTTGGTCTTGTTTTACCGATTGGCGTATGTTGGGACATTATTTTTTCCTAAATTGGGCTAAATATTTCCCACTGTAAAGCCTTAAGTCTTTTATTTTGTGGGTATGGTCTCGTTGACCTAGTCGGGTCACTTTTAAAGATTAACAGTTTTTGACATGTGCAGATATAAGGACCCCTAACTACCGTTCAATTGATGCAGACAATCACCACCATTCCAAGCACACCCATTCTATTTTGTTTCTCACTATTTTATGCATATGAGTTGACAGGAAAAGACCATGTGTCTTGAATGATTGGTGGGCCCGACATCTTTGATAAGGCATGCAACTGGTTGTTGAAGAAAATCAACGGTGGGAGATAAATGAGGTGGTCGCATCCGGACCGTTCTCCACACACCCATGTGATTTTCTTTCTTATTAAAATAAAAGCATGGGCTGGCAGGCAGTTGCCACATGTCTTCGCTGATGATGGGGCCGGTGGTTTCAAATGGTTAGCATTGTTGAGTTTTCAAATGAAACAAACAGTTGATAGTGGTGACGTGGACTAATCTTGACCGCTCCCCGCTATCTCGTGTGGGTCTCACCTTTCCTACTAGATTGCCAACGGGGAAGCGGGTGTCTGTTGTGGGGAGTGATCCAGATAACATAGAAGCATTGGTGTGTGGGAAAATATTTAATTAAATATCTCAGCATAGGGCATGGGAAATAAAGTGTGTTACTAATGCAGATATATTGCACGTGCTTGCAGATATTTTAATCTATGTCGTGGATGTCGTATGAAGGATAAAGCTGCGGGTAATTAAGAAGTGTGTATGAAGAAGCCAATAGATCTAATCCCAACCTCTCCCCTTCTCCCTTTTGATGAATGTTGCACACAAGTTATGACTCACGGGGACAAGGGGAAAAGGACACATGGATCAAGGCCATAGCGATGAAGAGATGGTGGAGCCCATGTACTACTAACAAGTGGTTCCATGTGGCATCCTGTCATTTGGTAAGTATTGCAGCTGTGTATAGTTAGATCTTTCATAATAAGCTGGTCAATTTGGGTTGTCGATCAATTAACACTCGAAAAGAATCAACGGATGGTATTCAAAACTCAGTTGAGGGCAAGTGAGTTGTTCTAGTTCGCGTGAGCAAGCCTTAATAACTGAAAGGACATTGAGCTACTAAAGTAAGGAGCTGCATAATTATTAATATTTGTCTTAAAGGCATAATTGAAAATTGAAAAATATACTCGACACACTCAAGGAGCTCATATTGTGGTCTCTCAACATTTTCTGACGTTGAAACTAGGGTTGTCAACCTACGAAGAAAACTAGTAAGTGAATTGTTGCCCTCTTTCCAACATTATTTATAAGTTGTGGTTTTTCAAGCTTGAGTCTATTAGGGTATTCTTGGTTCAAAATTTTTAAGGTTTCACATTCATAAAGAGGAATTTGTTAATTCTACATTTGCATAATTTTTGTCAAACCCTCATAAAAGCTGTAGGCCTTGTTCAGATAAACTAGAGACCTTGCCTTGTAGTACCTCTTGTGTTATGGCTCCTAAAATAAAAGTGTCTTTGTCTAAAGGGGAAGCTTATGCTCCCAAAAGACCTTTAAATAAAGACCTCATGGATTAGTTACCACCCTCAACCAATGACAAACCTAAAGGCCAATTGATTCCCAGAGGTCCGCAAGTAGCAAAGAGTTTGTTTGACAAGAGTTGTTTTACCAGGGATGCCAAATTTCCCTATACTAGATGGGAATTGTTTTATAGTTGGTTCAAGAATAGAAATATGGGTATTCCAATAGGAAACCCTTGGAATTGTGGCCTGTGAAAGTTGATTGTGCCAAATGTCTATATGGATGTTGACTTACTTAAGGAAATAGCTGCTAATTATGATCGAGTCACAAGGACTATAAGAACATATGATGGGAAAGAAATGGTCAAAATCACTAAGGGGGAATTGGGTATTGTTTTTAAGATCACTAGATGGAGTGATGAAATGCATAATATAAATGAAGACACTCTTAAGCAACATTATGATAAAACCAAGATTGCATTCAGATTCCACATCCTGCCAAGATTTCTAGCAAAAATTGCAGGTTGGAAGATTGTAATAGGACCACATGATAAAGAGCATTTTCTTGTTAACTATTTTGTTTCCTACTTCAAAAGGACTTTCTATTCCATTTTCCAAATAGTTGGTTATGATTCTTTCTCTCAAATTCCAATGGCATGGATGTATATGGCTGCCCATATCGAACACCCCCAATATTGTGTAGTATATGATTATGTAGGGTTTCTTTCAGAAAGAATGCATGAAGGGCTGATAAGATTGAAGAAGGGTGAATTGGGAGTGAGATTTAGTTGGTATTCATTGTTGATGCACACGTTTTTGTACAAGGGTGCAATTTACTTTGGACATAATATTATCTTGGAAAGAAAGAGTGGTGACTTGGATCTACTCGTGCAATGCTAGACCACAGTCTTGGACAAAGATGATAGGACATATGATTATGTGACATTCCAAAAAAAATTTGCTTATGAACTAAAGAGAGTCTTGATTGTTAATTTACCCAGAATTCCCATAGCCCTCCATGATTTCTTAAGACCCAAGGAGAGAAATCTTGAGCTAGGAGTTAATTATAATTGGGGAGATGTTATTTCACACCTTGATTAATCTATCGTAAGAGTATATGGTTCCATGGTAGCACCTCACTTGCTTCCAAAAGTTTGTGCTAGAAAGAATTGGTTTCCTTGAGGTTATGTGGCAACTGGGAAGTGTAGAAAATGAACACTTATTGAATCAAGGAAAAGGAACTTTCTTTCCTTTGTACACTTGTTTTTATGATATTGTAATGAAAAAGGGAGGTTGGACTAACATCCTTGATATACTCAAAACCTACTACATGTGGAGGTCAGTTGAGAGGGTTAGATATGAACCTAAAGGTTTTATGGCTTGGTTAAAAGAAAGAAACAAGAGCTACAAATTTGTCCACATTTTCTAGTATCTAGAAGATGTATTAAGAAATGTGTCAGACACTTTGGAGCAATAAAAGAGACTAGCAAGATGAATTGCATTTAATAAAATGAAAAGAAAAATAAAGCAAGAAGAACCTAATTTCAAAGTTCTCCTAGATGCTAAAGATATAATACAAAAGGTGGAGCATGTAGCAAGGAATTTTGATTCAATAGTGGGCCACCTTGAAACTAAATGGGTAATAGGTAAAGATAAAGGGAAAGCTCCAATTGTAGAAGGATCGAGTGGAGGAGAAATCCTTGCTATAGGAGAAGAATCTACATCACAAGCCCCTAAGGAACCAAGAATAAAATTATTTGTAAGGAGAAAGAGTAAGGAAAAGAATTTTGATGAAGTCCTTGCTCCCTCTTAGCAAGAGGAGTACAAGCCTCCTTCTCCTATGCCACAAGTACTACTGCCATCTCCACCAAGGCCGGTAGAGCCTAAAATTGTGAACATTGATTCCCCATCACCTAGTGAATTACCACCAAGGGAGCCACCATTGAAAAGATAAAAGGTTGAAGCCAATGGTCTAGTGGACTATGATCATGAAGGCTCAGATGATGATATTTGGGTGTCAGAGCAAGAAATGCAAGAAGGAGTTCCCACTGCACCTTTAGTAAGGGAAACACATCAATTGGAAACAAGATTGAGTAAAGTTGATCTCACTAGACTCAATGGTAGAGATGATATGAAGGTTGAAGCATGTGCAAAGTTCTTAGATGATGACTCATTTATAAAGTCTCAAGCTTTTATGGAATTTTCATACAGGGCTAAAAGAGATGAATATGTAAAAATCCTAGCTATAGAAAGAAGCCTTCACCTAGAATTTCCATATGCAATCATCCAGAAAAAAAGTGTTAAATGAAATGAGAACTAGATTCAAAAAAATGATTGCAAAGGAGGGTCGAGAATTGTAAGGACTAGTGGCATTTTGTTGCTACCAGAATGGGATCTTGCTTCTGCCATATCTTTTGACACAATAAAGAAATGTGTTAGGCATCTCTATGATACAGAAGAAGAAGCTACACTTGCATTACAGGGGTCTGCTTTTAGTGAGGAATGGGAAGCCTTGGCTATATGGTCTTTAGCCCCAAGCACAAGAAAGCTCAATATTGCTAAGCCTACACCTAACTACAAGGGAGGCCTAATAAAAAAAAGAGTGTCAGAAACATCGGCCTTAGAAGTTGCAAATATGTCAGTTCATGTTGCACAATTCACAAGGGCCACTATAGAGTCTATGACTGCAGAAAAGGATAAGCTCAGGACAAAGTGCAATAACTTGTTAGTTAAATATGGAGACCCTGAGCACTATAATATGCAATTACAAAAAAATGTAGCAATATTGGAGGATATGTTGCAAACATTTCAATCTGGAAAGCCTAAGCAAAATGATGTTGACTCCCCCACCACTTCAGAAGAAGTTGTACCCCCATAGTTTACTACTAAAGTAAGTTCTTCATGGGAAATTATGCCATATAACATGGAAAGTGTTCCCATTTCAATAGTAGAATCGATACATTAGAAGGGCCATAGGCTGAAGGGGATATTGATAGGAAAGAGTTGCTTAGGAAGCTAAGTGATTACAAAGAGAAATGTGATAGTCATGATGAGGAGACTTTCAAGAGAAATATGAATATTGTCACAACAATGCTAGAACACTTGAACAGAATAGTGAATAACAAGTTGAATAGTATTCACTACAGTTATTCATCCATGGTAGATGCTATCAACAATTTTGACAATGACAGAGAAAGAGCTATTCCACTCATGGAAATTTGGATCCCTAGGAAGAAGGATTTGGAATTGATGGGAATTGGAGTTAAGCAGGATCCCAATCCTACTGAAATTTTTAAACCCACTATAGTTCTTGTAGGTAAGATTGAAGGATACAGGGGAAATATTGAACCATTGGAGAACAAAATAAAGGAGCTAGTAAAATCCTTCCATGAATCACATCATGGCATTCTTCCATCTATTTTAAGGGATGATAATAGCATTAAGACTCTATAGGAGTGGAAAAATGAAACAAATAAGGTTAGTTCAGATCAGGCTATGTCAATTTGTCAAAAAATTGATATAGAGACATTGAAGATAAATATGGATATGTTAGTTCATGCTAAGACTGTCCTACTAGAATTTGATAAGGAAGCTAACCAAATTGTCACCAAGTATGCACCTTATATATAGAGGGCTGATGGAGTTATGAATTTCAATTGGGCCACTGAAGATGAATTCCTAGCATGGAAAGGCAGGTACTTGGAAGGAGTGGTGGTCTAACATAAAATGTGGCAAGTTAGTGATTTGAAATTTTGAAATCTGCTATCATGATAAATAATGGATAGATGGGAATGCACTACATAGCTTGGATTTAGTACAGATTAGGCTTTTGATAAAGTATGGAAAATATAGTGCATCTTCTCCAAATTGAATTGATGACAAGGCTATAGACTTGGACATATCTCTTGTCTTTTTCTTTTTTGTTTCTTTAATGCTTTCCTTCTTTCACATTGTATGTGTGGGCACAAATTTTGAGGTAACTATTTAGTTGTACCCATTTTGAAAATTGGGCCAGATCTCCAACAATGAATGAAGACTACTTTCATTTTCCCACATGTCTCCCACCTCTTGGGAATGCATTGTAACCGAATGGGAGAATCTTTGTTATGGTGGTCCAATAGGGTTTTGATATGTGTACTTTCTAGCTTGAGGCTTGTTTTGCTCCTTCATTTCTATAAGAAGGAATTGTGGGCGAAAAAGTAGGGGTTCATTGTTTTTGAATTAACACTGTGAATTGTAAGGGTAATACTGAGCATGTTTTATAATTTTTGTCTTAATTTTAGAGTTCATTGTTATGTATGCAATTTTGATAATAGTATAGCAGTTCTACAATACAAAGTAATACCAATTTCATGAGTATTGTCTCTCCTTGTACTCGTTTTATGATTTGTGAATGAAATTAATCCATAATTCCTTTTATTTATCTCTATTGTTTCTCAATGGATGTTTAATTTCATTCATGCTTATTGATTCAATGAATTAATGTAAATGCTTGGATGAGATTGTTAACTCATAAAAATCAAGTGCTAGGATATTTTTAAGTAGTAATGATCATGAATGTAATAGGGGAATGTTGTAATGCAATATTTCTTATAACTGTGTGTTTCTATTAATGAGTTGTTGTCTGGTTATATAGGTTGATATTGACTCAGTGCTTGGGATAAAGGCACTAGTTTGTGCAAAGTATTCATGGTTCAATTTTTGTGTCGATTCATCAACTGATCACTTTTAATTTACAAATTCTCAAATGGATACCGGAGTAGTTGTTTTGTGTTAAATTTTTTCCTTCTGATGCTCCAAGTATAGGACATTGATAAATGAGCTTCCATCTTATTTGATGTACTATGTTGTTGAGTAATTTTATGAGAAGTATCTGTTATTGACAATGTATTTAATTATAATTGTATGAATTCTCGAGTACATACATTGTGGGATCACCCTCCTGGGTTTCACAAAGCCTAAAGTGTAGGAGTAGAATTTTTTCAGCTTCCACTCATTCATTGGTGAATCCCTTTGGAGTACTAATTATTGGAAATGGAAATTTCCATAGGTATTTCTGGAGATCAGTTTGGTTCTTAAAAAATAACAAACAAGTTCCATATCCATCCTACATCCACAATATCGCCAATGCATATCATGATGATAATAAAGGAATAAAAACATCCATCATGTAGACATCAAAATCAATCATATACATAATAAAACACCATATATCATAATGATATATCGATCATCCATCCATCCACATCATATGCATACATCAAAAAATATAAAAGCATGTATAAATTATACATTGTCATCCATAATCATCACAATAACACATAATGAAGTTGAATCAAAGCAATGTATATCTCATATATATCATCATAAAAATTGAGAATATCATGTTACATCATCATACATATATATGAGGCCTCAACTGGGCTAATGAATATATATACAAAATCATGTCTGCAATATAAGTCTTTGAACAAAACATCATAAAGATCAAGTACAAATATTCCAGTGCCTGGCCAGAGGAGAAGAACTCTAAGGATCTTGGCTAGGGTGAGGAAAACCCTCTAGATCAGGCTGTCTAATAGAATGCCCACCAGATGTGGCACCCATAGCAATACTCAACTCTTCAAAGTGTGGCTACCGCTAAGCTCTAGGAACGAAGGCATCATAGAGAATTTGATAATATGTCACCCTCTGTAACAACTGATCTCGCTCTACATGAAGGGAATCACACTCTATTCTAAGAGTATCTCTCTCTATCGTAATCACTTGTAACTGGGCCTTTACAACATGTCATCATCCACTCTCGCTATATCACTCTGCCCTCAAGTGGTCCCTCTCCGCTATCATAGTAGCAACCTAAGCCTCCATGGCCTATCGATGCACTACCTCTGCATCTCTCATGGTTGTCATATGTGCTAACTGTACTCCTCCATCCCCAGATGGTGGTGGAGGACTCAAAACCTATCCTTGATCCTACTGCGTTGGATCACCCTATCCATCATCTTGCCTCTCCCTATAAATTTTCTCAACAACGATCTCAATGCACTTCCTCTCTCCCCAACGACCAATAATACCTTCCCTACCTATTGCAGGAACACTGGTAGGATCTATAAATCTCAATGGAATGTGTTGTGCCCACCATTGATCAAACTATGGGATAGTCCCAAGATCTGTTGAAACAACTAGCCAACCCCACCTGAATGGGGCAAGAGCTTTGAAATCTACCAAGGCTACATCATGATCAACTTGTAGACCCCATACTTGGACCTCCCTGGTAGTTCGGCCAGAATGAGCCTCATAGGCATCTGGAAAATGACCCCGTCTCTCTCCAAACTGTCAACAAACCCTATCGAGTAGATATCTCTCAAGTAAAGAGAAAACATGACCAATGAGCCATCTAGTCTGTCTGCAAAATACTAACTGCTCCTGGTCATCAAGCCATTCGTCACAATCCAAATATGGCCTCCATACAAAACCTAGCATATCATCAAAAACATGGCTCCAATAGGGAATTTTTCCAGGCTAGGTATAGTGAAGAAAATCTCCATAATGATAAGAATATGGGTCCCCTGAAGTATGATCCAAAATACCATCAAGCCAAGAAACTAGGATGTGCTCCTAGGCCCATACATGTAGTAGAGAGACACCAATGAAAATAGATTTCCCTCCATAATATGCAACCTTGTGTATATCTCTGTACAAGTGGGCAAGGAGACACGAGCCCCATGCATATCTAGTGCCATTCTCAAACATCTACTCAATGTACACACCCCAACCAATAGGAAAATATTGACCCCGCCTATCAGGAACGACGAGCCCCATAACCAAACCACATAGAACAAGTGAAACAAGATAGAAACTTCCCACAAAATTAGACAATTCTATCTTCACCTCCCAAACTTGAAGATGTCTCACATCAAGAACTCGATGCATGGTGTAAGTACCCCTTCGAATGGAATATGCCACAAGCTCTTCGTGAATAGGTATATGAAGTATCCTCGACACATCCTCCAGGGTGATGGTGGCCTCCCCGGTAGGTAAATGAAAGGATGAGGTCTCTGAGTGCCACCTCTCCACAAGAGTGGGCACCATCCCTCTTGGCATCTGATGGTAGGCATGTAGCAAATATGTTGCAACCCAATAGTATCTAAAACATCTCACTCTAACTCCTGAAACCTAGTGATCAAATCAAACAGATCACGCGGTCATCACTCCCTCAATTGGAGTGGATTAAGAACTTCCTACAACCGTTCAACCCACGATGTTAAGGATTTTATATGAAAATGTAAAATGCATCTCAAATGACAAACAAACTGACTTAAAACTTCAAAATAGTCAAAATCGAAACCTTTTTGTCAAAAGCGGACATACTTTTTTACAAAAGCGTTAAAGATAGGCTAAAGCGGTAATTTTTTTATCAAAAGCAAAAAATAAAGGCAATAGCGAAAATTTCAAAAGCGCATATGTATATCAAAAGTGAAATTTTATTCCAAAAGTGATCAAAATGAAGACATAAAATCAAAAGCGCAAAATGCAGGTGAGGGCGAAAAATAAAAGCGAAAATGTATGTCAAATACGCACATTTTGAGTAGGTGTAAGCAAAAAATTTAGAACAAACCAATCATAAACATCAAAAGCGAAAAATTCCTAAACCTAACACTATCGACAACTTGGACTTCATGCATTAATTACATAAACACAAAAAGAAAAAAATGAGAAATGAAAGGGTACATACCGGGTCACCAATTCCTATAGGTTGTCTGAACTCTCGAACCACATTCGTGCGATGTGGGGCTCCTCGAATTCTCACCATAGCTCCTCGACAATCGATAAATCAAAAAATCCAAAGGCAAGAATTTCCTATAGGCTCAAAGTGCAAATGAGGTAATTTGAACACCAATTACCTATTTTAACCCCCCAAAACCCTAATTTTTACTTAGAAAACCTTCCTAGGTTAAAATTAAGAGCTCCCACGAACATCTGAACTATCAGCAAGAGACCTATAGGCTTAATTTTTTTTTCCTTTATGCATCTAAACTGAAATTAAATAGTCTCGTGAGCCTGACCTCAAAAGTGATTTTTTCGGCCAACCTCTTGAGGGGGCAACCTAGTATCCTACCAGCATTTCGTTGATCGTCGAGGCATAGTGGGGCATATTAAATTTTTCAAATCTTCATCTTAACATCAAAATCTTTGAAACAAAGCAACCACTACTTTGTCTCAAAGAGGGGCAAAATGTAGACATGTAAAAATGACCTAACACTTATCACACGTCCTCAATGATATTTTCTCATCATCAACATCATTATTACCTAATATCATTGCATTTCACATCAATTGCATAAAAAAACCTAATTTCCTCTATTAATTGAATAATATTACATTATTTAATTAATTCACTTTTTCATCATTTTCAACTAATTAGATAAATTACATTTATTTAATAAAGTCCTAATCTAACTTTATTCCTCTTGATTAATTAAATAACATCAATTATTTAATTATGTCGCTAATTAAACCTATTCCCCTAAGTCAATTAAATTATTAAAACTTAATTGTTTAATTAAAACACTTTCACCCAAATTTGAATAATTGAATAAATTATTCAAAAACATCATCAAAAAGGTCAAATGAAACAAATACAACTTTGTTTATAAAAGTCAAACTTGATTTGCATGTTCAACTCCAAAAAGATTAATTAATTAAATCAATTAATTAATTATCCTCACCCACTTTCATGATTGAGCAAATTACGATCCCTTGATTGCTCACTCTATTCTCTAACTGATCCATCTATTTCCTAACAAATCAATCTATTCTTCAATTCCACAGATTATTCAATCTATTTCCTCAATCCCACTGAACACTCAAAATGATTTCTTTAATCACACTGATTACGTAATCAAAATGCATCAATTATTCCCATCTAATTCCTCTCAATATCTTTGAACCGTTGATCAAGATATTCTACTACATGATCTTGAGCGTTCATTTCAAAAACAAAAAATCTATATAACAACCATCTTTCTTCTAAAAAATGATTAGAGAATCAATATCATTTGCATGACGAAGTAATGCAAAAATCTTAATCAACCTTTTGACAAAGCTTTACACACATCTTCGATCAACACACACACAACTTTAGAGCTTTTGCATGCACAATGGAAGCTTCACATTGATACGAACAACCCAACATCTTCACGAACACACTCCGACATGGGATGGTAATGCTATGTTTCTTGAATTCATTTTATGTTTGTCTCTTTTGATTGCTTTTTAATTTGAATTCATTATTCTTCGTAGTTTCATTTCATGAGTAATGGGTATGAATCTTAGTGTTTTGCTTGTTTAGATTAGTTTCTATTCATTCAATTTGATTGCATAGTATCTTCTCTATTTCCCCCTTACAAAGATACATATCAAATTAAAACACACAACCAACATTTAAATTAAATATTTTCTAGACACTCAAAGGATATGGATCTACAAAAAGTAATAGACCCTTCTTTAATTCTTCTCACAATTAGTGGTCCATACAAGCCTACAAAACAAAACAAAACAAAAAAGCATGTAATTATTAGAATTTAAAAATGCTCATAATCACAACTTGCTCAAAGAAACTATCTTAAAAAATAATAAAAGTAAAAGTATAAAGATGAAATATTTCACATATTACGAAAAGTGATAAAAGCTCCAACTATGTGGAAAGACAAAAAACCATTTGGATGAAATGTGAAGGATTTTTTTGGATACATAATAAGATCTAACTCTATGGATAACATGATAAAGCTTTTGACTATTAAAAAATGTACTCTATTTGGATACAATAATGAAGCTTTGTTTGCTAATAAAAATTATAATTGTTACAGTTGTATCACTATAATAAAATTGTGAATAAATGTTAACGGTTATATATGGCCCTCCAATTAGTTGCATACATACGATGTAAGGAATTGGAGGAGAGTAGAAAACATAAGCATGTTAAAATGGAAAAAGATATCATCATATGATAGCCATGTAAGAACTTAGCATGTAATAAATGTGAGAATAAAATACAAGCATGATAACACTATGAAAACATTTGAGTTTCATAACATAAGATGTGAACATAAAAATCATTACAATCATCTTAAAGGTAAGCATACTAATCATAAAGAACATGACATAAAGATAACATCCTAAACATGAAACATAAGAGGCATATAGACATCATAAAATCGTGTAACTTAGGAATATAATAAGGAAGGTATGGTAACCAAGGTAAATGGCTAAGTTGGAGTATAATAGGACATAATCAAACAAAGCATAGGATTAACATATGGAAATAGGAAAGCAAATGAGATAAACAAAGAATAATTAATAGGAAATATACCTCTAAATGGATAAACAAAACATAAAGTATAATATAGAAGGTGAAATGAGAAATGAAGATGTACAATAAATATTGCATTGACAAAGGTCAAAGTGTAAGAACACACAACATAAATGAAAAAATAAATAAGGAGGATCACAAAAACCATGACATGAGAAAAAGGAAAAAGTAGAAAAGATACAAAACACAAGGAATAAATAACATGAACAATATAACACATGTTTAAACTGATACAACAATAATTTCCTGCAATTGCACTCCTGCACTTCAATTCATCATTAACACATCTTGTGTGATGATGTTCCCTTACACACACATATTGCTAAGAGCTATCACACACAAATGATCATGGCATAATGAATTCACACACATATATGTGCAAGCATCATCTACCTTCTTCATGCAATTCAATACAAGATATCTACACACACATGACCACATTCATCTCAAGAGTCTGTAAATTAGCTTTACTAGACTCCTTTAGGACACATCTTCACATTGTGTGCAACCCTACATGTTGATGTTTTGAATTGATGGCCTGAAGTATTCTAAATGTTTTCCATGTCCTATTATCAAACACTTAAGGTTGTTGGCCAATTGACAAAGAAATTCCCTCAATATAGTTACTCTCAACACTTCAGGCCCTACAAAACTTAGGTGGGTGTCCCTATATGGTGTTAAGCATGATTGTCAAGTAAAGGTTATATCACAACACCTAACAGATGATATTCTCACACCTTATGAATAAAATTGTTTAGGGTTTTACAAAGGCATTCATGCAACCCTAATGACATTAGGCTTATGTATGAGAGATGAAACAAATTAAAAATAAAACAAAAAAAGATTGTTATTTAAAGATTGTGAATTATCTAAGGAGTGTGGGATGCAAGGAATTAACCGGTGCCTATCCTTGTACAAAATCGCATATCATGCATTTTATATCCTAATTCTATAACATAACTTGATGATCTACTATGTGGTTATCACATTATGACAAATAAATCATTATGAGCCTACTATGCAACCATACTTAACAATTCATCTTAAACAACAACACTCTCACTCTCTTCATGCAAGCATTTACACCACTCCTTGAATGAGAAAAATATATATAAACTGTTCAAAAAAAAATCTTCTTAAAGAACCCACATAATCCTTGATACTTAATTCAAAAAGTGTTACATCTCAAAAGTGGAGACAGTTACACAGTAGTATATATTCATATATGTTGCAGATCACATTACATGAGAATTATATATAATGATTGATAGATAAGGACCTTCACTTGATATAGAATAAAAATAATATCCTCTTTATATGACCCCTTTCCTCCCATAAATAGAACCCAACAAATCACAATAAAAGTTACCTTTATAGATCAGTCATAATTGAGATGACACATGAGCTACCAAATCTAACCCTAAGTGCAAGTGCAAATGAAAATTTTATCTTTTGTGTACAATAACATTTGTAAACATGTGGAGAATATCCTCTGATAGGTCAAATGATGTCTAACATGAAGGAAAAGTGGAAAGATTACAAAAGATCCATTGAAATCAACAACAAAGGATGGTTGGAATCACTTGAGGTGACAAAAGATGTCTTGGGAAACAATAATAAGCATGGCCTTTGTGCCAACCAACCCACAGGATCTAGATAAATATTCATGACATCGTCCTAGAATATTGGGCTTTGGAAATGGTAAATGGATTAGTTGGAAGAATTAAAGGTGACCCTTACATTGAAAAAACACCTTCAAAAAATTATCATCAAAGAAGATGGCGGTTCAATGAACCTTTGTTGGAGCTTAAAGTGGTTCTTAGGACTTATGAAAATGTTGAAATTCAACATCTTGCTTCCATTCCCCTTTTTTTTTGGCCTTCAATACTAATTTTTTGGAAAGAAGGTAGGTTTTGAGAACCTTTGTCAAAGTCAATGATGGTTATAAAAACCACAAACTTGTCGATGTTGAACTTGCTTTGCTTCTTTTCTTCTTCTTCTTCGACAAACCTTGTTAGCACACAATGAAGTTTTGAGAACCTCATCAATGACTAACAAAGGTTTTGAAACCTCTTCGAGATGTTGAAACTTAACTCTTGTTAATACTGGGCTATCCTCTTTCTTTTGTCTTTGTTTGTTCGCCCTCATAAAAAAACCTTAGGACATTGTCAAAGAAACAAGAGGTTCTATGAACCTCCATTGGAGCCAAAAATGGTTCTCAAAACTACTAGAAAATCTAGAAAATACACATAGTCAATAGTTTACTTTTCCTTGCAAATATTTCCTTGTTTCTTGTCAATGATAGAGGCTCCACGACTAACTTGCAAAGTTGTGAAAAAAAATTGAGAGGTTTTGGAAACCTCTGTCGTAGTTGACAGTGGTTCTAAAAACCATCAAAATTTCCAATGAAATACTTAGTCAATATTATTGAGTTTCATCGCATTAAATTGTTTGCAACCTTGAAAGATAGCTTTCGTTGAGCATTGGGCATTGGGCTTGTGACTTAACACATACCTTTTAAGAATTAATAATGTAAGGAAAGCAATGACAACATGAAACTCAATGCACTGAAAATAGCACTTTGACATCATCACAAGGACTCAAACTTTGGGGTTCGGGGAAACCCTAAAGTATGCAAATGATTAAGGGGATCACTAATGACCCAAAAGACTGAAAAAATCTATACTTAGTATATTTTCAAAGGAAAGAAAGGAAAACTTGAAAGCTGATAGAACTATCAAATAGTTAAGAGAGTAAGCAGAAGCTTGAAAGCTTGATAAGTTCAACACAACCAAATTTTGTGAAATTTGAAACTTGAGCTTTTTCTAAAGCAATGATGATTTTTACAAGTGCTAATAGTGGCTCTAGTTGGGGACACATACTTTAGCAAAGTGTGGTGAGATTCTAGAAAATATTTGGGGTACATATTAGGTTCCAAATCCATTACAAACTAAAAAAAACAACAAAACATGACTAACACTCGACATACACAAATATTTGTACAAGGAAAAGAATATGTACATTGGAAAATTAGGTGGATACAATTTTGTGCCTAACCATGGGAACCTATGTTCCCTTCATGCCTCTACAATATTATAAATTCACACTTTCAATGAATGAAGAACATAATCCTCATGCAATTGGCATGGCTTGTTACTTCTTGCCATGTTTTTCATACAAATCTTTCACATTTGAGTTGTTAATGGGAATAAACTTATCTGTATTAATGTTTCTAACAATATTATATCTAATCATAGTTTTTTCCTCTTGTTCTCAAAGTGAAATCAAATCATTGATATGAGAGCCCAAAATTCATCCGTATATCACATGTCATTAGCCTAACCTAACTAAATTCTGTGCATTTCAATGTTCTCATATTTTTTTATGTCAAGCTATAGAGAAAGATTATGTAGAATTGATCATTCCTTGGGTAAGGGACTCTCCATTGTCCTCCCTAGAAGACAATAATTCACATCCAAATTTCCTACTTCTCTAATATGTAAAGAAACAATTGCAAGAGAAGTGTCTGCTTCACTCATGGACCTATAGTTTTTTGACCTTATCCTTAGTGGTCACATTATAGCTAAGGATAAAAAATTTTACAATACAAAATATTTATCAAGCTTTATGTAACATGCAATTTTTCCTCATTCTTTCTTCTAAAATTGTAGGAAAAGTTACGAAGAAGCTCCAAAATATTATTCCCTTAACTACACATGAACAATGATAGTTGCCAAATCCAAAGCTTTACTCTCACCTATATCATAAAATCAACCTCGACATGTGACATTTTTACCTTATGTATCTAATGGATAATAAGTATAGTTGGAGATGTTAGTTTTTGATAGAATAAATAGGGAAGGGCCCTGATCCCATGAAACATAAGCATATCAAAAAGAGCAGTCAAGGTGGGAAAAAACACCACCAACCAAACCAAAAAAATAGCTTCAGGTTGGCACGCAGACCCAAATTTAAAACCATCATAATAGTCTATCCATTATCTATCAAAAACAAAATGTTACTACCAGCTAATTTAGAGCTATGAAGGCCATTAATTAAGTCCACAGTATACCAGGTGGTATTCCACCAAATCTTATAGAGAATTAACGAAAAGTCCTAGAGATTGGTATAATTCAAAAAACCAATCAAAAAGCAAGAAAACAACAGACCAAGCCATTAGTTGGCTTTCCTAAATAGGTCCCCATACTCTCCTACTAGAGCCGCATATTCACGCCAGTCACGTCCCTTTGTTTCATCCAGCAATTTGAGGGCATCAGATTTCCCCTGCTTCTTCAATTTTCTGGTTATCTTTGCTTCTCCTGAGGTCACTCCCAGCATCGCACGTCTAATTAACCTGTTAGTAACTCTCATTAGAGAAACCAAAGCCTTTTCCATATCCTCGAATTGGACCTACAAAAAGGTTAATCTACTTTTAAAAAAATCAATACACAATTCATCATTTTTATTCTCCTGGCCAAAAGGCTCAACATCCTGTTCATTCCTAGTTTCATTCTTTTCCTCAGACAACTCCACTTGCTCCTCCTCTTCCTCATATTTTTCCTCCTCCAAATATTCTTCCCCCATATCGTAGGCAGTTTCCTCAAAATCATAATCTTTAGAATAATTGTCGTCCTGAGCCTCGAACTCCTCATAACCCGGGATATCCTCCACATCCACAGACACTTTTTATTTCCCCTTTTTCCTCTTTTGAGGCCACCTTCGCTAGTCGGGAAAACCTTCTTCCACCACTACCACTGCTCCCCTGTCCCTGTAAATTCTCCTTGACCTTCTCCTTTTGATTCACATCCTCAAAATATATGAATAACTTCCCTAGGATTGACATCCCTTCTAGGTTTTTTGTCTTTTGGGGGCTCAAGCAGTAGGGGAGAGTGTTTCCTTTTTTCAAGGGTATCTCTAGAAAGCAACAAGTTGACACTCTTTGAATCCTCACTTTTCTGGGACCAAGGGGTAGAAGGGTTTGACACATTAGCCACCAGAGAGTTGCTCTTACCAGGGATGAGAAAACGTCTCACAACAATAGTAGGAGGGTTGCGGGGAGGTTGTTCAACAACTAGGGGTTCAACAATATCTAGGTTATCCACCCTCCATGGTTCAACATTGTCCTCATCAGACTGGTCAGGGTTCTCAACTCTAGCATTAAGAGGATTACCATGGGGATTTTTGGAAAGGGCATATTTGTACAGAGTGAGCATTAGGCCCTTGTGGAGCGGTGGGTTAGCACCTTTCTCAATATTCAGCTACATTGAGGACATAAGGTAAAACGATAGGTTTATGCGCTTCCCATGTCTGATATGGTTTAAAATAGGAAAGTGATAAGTGTGGAAAAACATATAGCGACCTTCAAGAGTAAAATAGTGTATAACAAACAAACTCACCAGGGAAAAAGGAGGAGGAATTTTGACTCTTGCATACCCATTCTGGAACCGCTTGATATTTTCTCCTTCGTGTAGAAAATTATCCACAAATCTTTGGTAATTGGCTCCACTCTTTTTGACAACCTTCAGACCAGAATTCTGCAACCCCATGGCATCGGCTATGAAATGAGAAGTAACCTAAAATTTCACAGCACCTATAGAAACCCGACCTCTCCTCCAATAATTAGTGAATTTCTCCATTAAACTTTCATTATAGCTTTTGAAGGATTGGAAGAAGGGAGCCATTCCTACGTTTTCAAACATACTCAAGAGGTCGTATTTTTTTTTAGCACTTGGCAGTTAGGAGGTTCAGTTCTTTTTCTCGGGCCTCCCATCTTGCTCATCTGCAAGTTCTTATTCAGAGACTGGCTAGACTTCATGCTCTCCCTAGCAAAATTATTTCTTCCCTAACTAAAACTAGCATTCAAAACCCAAACTAAACACAGAATCACAAAAGACTTGCAATTCGAGAAGTTTCTTCTTAGGGATGACAACTTCACATTTCCTAGAACCCAAAAAGCATTATAAATTTTACAAGCATTAACAACCGTAATTAAATTATTTCCATTTCCCTCTATAGAAATACGTGAATAACTGACAGAGGGCTTTTCGGCACATATTAAAAAGACAACATTTATCAAAACCAATATCAACATGTGATTTTTTATCATACTCTTTAACGGGAAATTAATAGGATTATCTCCCTCGAGGATCCTCCTATACCTGCACATACACCTTAAGCCATCATTACTGGGAAAGCTTGACAACACCACTTTGTACCCTTCCGTCCCACCAACATCCAATTTTTCAGATACACCTTTGATATTCATTTTCAAACTTTTCATTGAGGATAACATCTTTCAAAGGTAGAGGCAAGTTTCCATTTGTCCACCATGTCCAACCCCTACACCCCAATGCCACATTGGCAGCACATTCAACAACTCTATTCCCTTCCCTATACACATGTTGAACCCAACAGATAGTAAAGAAATTTTTGATTAGTTTACATTTGTCTATAATGTTTTTTATTTCCCATGGGGAGGAGCAACAACATCATTTAAAATATCCACAATTAACTTTGAGTCTCCTTCAATTATTATGTTTTTGAAACCTAACTCCTTTAAGAAATTGAAGGCCCCAAGAGTGACCATAGCTTCAACTTTATTGTTCGAGCAGATACTAAGGTTTACTCCAAAATCTATTATACAGTCGCCAGTCTGGTTTCTCACCAGGCCACCTGCTCCGGCCTAGCCCGGGTTTCCTTTTGAGCAACCGTCAAAGTTGCACTTCACCCAATCTTTTAGAGGACTCCAAACAATACCCATCCTATTAAGCATCTTAGATTAGTTCAGATTGGTTAAGTCTCTACTTATACCCCAATTTTGTTTTATTCTCAACTCCTTATAGTTCAACCAGGAGTTGGAGAAGCTATTTATGCTTGCCTCAATATTTTCCTTAATTTGAGATCTAATTGTCTGAAACACCTCCCCACTGCTTCTCTCCACTTCTCTAAAAATTCTATTATTTCTCTCCTTCCATAACCCCCATGTAACAAAAGGGGGAGCTTGATTCCAAAAATCCACAATTACATTGTGAGAGAAAGGACAGTTTGACCATCCTTCAATAAACAACTTCAAATATTTTGGAAACACCCACTCTAAAGACAACAACTGCAACACCTTGGACCACACTTCCCTTGCATAATTGCAGTGGAAGAACAAATGAGTTATCGATTCTTCCTCCTGTTTACATAGAGAACACCAATTAACCAGCTGGAACCCTCTCTTAACCAAGTTATCAATGGTGAGGATATTGCCATGGGAAACAATTCACCATAAACAATTAATTTTAGGAATCATATTTTTAAGCCACACCACTTTCTAGAAAGAATTAGGAATAGCATCTTGGATCCTCTCCAAATCTTCATAGGTCTTTCTAACCGAGAAGCATCCAGAGGAGCTTCTTTTCCAGAGCCATTCATCCTCCCATCCTCTATCAAACCACTTCATCTCCCCAATCATATTGTGCAAGTTGATGAGGAGAGGATCCTAGTTCACTTGTCTTTGACCCCACAAATTATTTTTCCTTAACAAGGCATCAAAATCCTTCCATTTTGGTTCCTCCCCCTCCTGGATTATATAATCACTCACCTTTTTGCCACAAATTCTTTGGAGGCTACACTTTAGGGGATTTAAATCCTCAAAAGCAGATAGGGTGGCATTCTCAATCCAAGGATCCTTCCAAAAACATGTGTTAATCCCATTCCCTATTCTCTTCCTTGCCCCAACTTCAACACATTCCTTAATCTGATAAGATGGTTCCATAATGCAGAACCACGAGGAAGATCCAATTGAGACAAGAAACAACCAGAATTCTTGTTTCTCAAGTACTTGGCTTGGAAAAATTTGACCCAATCTTTAGAGCCTTCTAGAAGATTCCACCCAATTTTAGCAATTAAGGCTTTGTTTAGCATATGAATTCTTCGCATCCCTAACCCCCCACACCTTTTAGGCCTATAGACTTTATCCTAGCTGACTAGAGATAGTCTATTTTTTTCCTCTATTCCAGACCATAGAAATTTCCTCTGAATCGATTCTATCTTCTCCCCTATATGAGTAGGAATTTTAAACAAAGAAAGATAATACACTATAATATTTTGAAGAGAGGCTTTAAGGAGTTGGATTTTACCTGCCAAACTTAGCAGCTTCCCCTTCCATCCTACCAATTTATGTTGAATCCTTTCTAATAAATGGTTCCAATAATTATTTTCTAATCTCTTGGAAAATAGAGGAAGCTCAAGGTAGGTATCAAGTAACTCATCTTCTTGAAAACCCAAAATTCTTTTCACTCTATCCCTACTCTGTTGATCAATATTGAAAAAGTAAACTTTTCTTTTATCATATTTAATGCACTGACCAGAAACAACAACATAATCATTTAGAATATGTTTCCATAAGCCAACTTCCCCCACCAAAGCTTCCCCAACCAACAGGGTATCATCAAAAAATTGTTGATGGGAATCAGGCCTAAGAGAGGAAGTAACCTTTGATACCTTTAAGAGCTTGCACATCAACCAACCTTTGAATATTCCTTCCCAAGGCTTCAACAACTATAATAAACAAGTATGGAGAAAGAGGGTCCCCCTGCCTGAGACCATGACCACATGACAAGAAGCCTTGGGGGACACCATTAACCAAAACAAAATACATAGGTGAAGTGACACATGTTGATATCATCTTTAAAAATATTCCATCTATCCCATACTTCTTAAGAACAACAATGAGAAACGACTGGGAGACCCTATCATAGGCTTTGGAGACGTCAATTTTGAAGGCCATCCCAAGATTTTTTGAATGCTCAATAGAATGGATTATCTCATGGGTAGAGATAACAAAATCAAGAATTTTTCTGCCCTAAACAAAACCTTTTTGATTAGGAGCTATCATTTTTCCAAGCACCAGTTTGAGTCTAAACAACAAAATTTTAGAAAAAAATTATAAACTGTATTACAGAGGCTAATAGGTCTAAAGTCTTTCATAGTTGAGGAATCGACATATTTAGGGATAAGAGATATAAAAGTGGCATTCAGATTACTTAACAACCTTCTCGACCTAAAAAAGTCTCTAGCAACATTAAAGAGATCAATTCTGACAATTTCCTAGTAAGTTTGAAAAAAAATAGGGGGAAATCCATCAGGACCAGGGGCTTTAAGAGTTCCAAACGAAAACATGGCCTTTTTGAATTCTTCCAAAGAAACAAAATTAGTTATCATCTTTAATTCTAAGTCAGAGACAACATTAGGGATAACATTAAGAAAATCAGCATTAACCTGGGGGTCATTAACAGGATTTACAAGATAAGAAGAGAAGAAGTTAACAACTTCACTGGCAATCTCTCTTTCATTTGTAACAATAGAACCATCCTCTTTGACAACCAATCTAATTCTATTTCTGCTTCTATTTTTCAGTGTAGATTGGTGGAAAAATTTGGTGTTCTTGTCCCCTTCTGTAAACCATTGGACTCTTGACTTTTGTTTCCAAATAATTTCCTCCTTTTTGTTAATCTTATGCCATTGAGATCTCAGGTCTCTTTCCTTCGCACAAATCTCTTCATCCACCAAGCCAAACTCCATACTATCATGTACCTCTTTTAGACTTTTTCCCAAGAATATTTTAACTCAAAAAATTTTCCAAAGGTAAGCTTACTCCACCCTTTCACTTTTTGCTTAACTTTGCGAAGTTTTTCAGCCAAACAAAACATAGGAGTTCCAAGGATTGGTTCCTCCCACCACGATTGAACTAAAGCAGAAAAATCCGGGTGAGTACACCACATGGATTCAAATATGAAAGGGAAGGGGCCCTTATTATGATCCACATGTTTTTTCACAACCAAAGCATTATGATCCAAACCAGACCTAGGAAGAGCAGAGAGAGAAAGGAATTGGGAGATGTCCCAATTAGAAAAAATCAAGAATCTATCCAGTTTAACTTGAATTAAATGGTTCCCAATCCTCCTATTAGACCAGGTAAATTTAGTACCTTGAAGAGGAATATCAATCAAACCTACCGAGTTGAAGAATTCAGCAAGCTCCATCATACTATCTGAGTAATCATCCAATCCTCCTAACTTTTTTGAAGGAAGGAGGGGAGAATTGAAGTCCCCTCCCAGCATCCAGTGTTCATCACACCTTTCAAAAATAGCTTCACTAAGTTGTTCCCACAACAAAACTCTATCTCTGCTAGAATTTGGGGCATAGATATTTACAAGATTCTAAGACTCCTGAGAGCTAGGATCTTCCAGGGTAATCTCAAGGTGATTTTTACTAGTTGATCATAAAGAACCTTTCCATTTAGAGGGATTCTAGAGGGTAGCAATACCACCTGACGCTCCTTCAACTTCACATACAAAAAAACTAGCTTCAGGCCAGAAACTAACAATAGCTTTTTTGAAAGTTTCTTTCTTCATCTTCGTTTCTTGTAATAGTAGGACATCAACTTTATTATCCAGGATGCAGGATTTAACCAAAAAATATTTATAGGGACTATTAAGGCCCCTAATATTCCAAGAGACATACTTCATTAAAAGAAAAAGCACCCTCCCTCCCCAACACCAAACAGTTCCCAAACTACTTTTTCTTGGGCTTTGATCCCATGATTGAATCCAAGGTTTTCTGTTTACCAGCAGCCACATCCCTAACAATGTCTTTCAATCTTGATTCCTTCTGGGAGGGTCTTCCCACCTTATTTCCCCCTCCAACATCCAGTTTATTTTTCTATTTGCATTTCGTGGTTGCTTGTGACCATCCCTCATCATCCTCCTTATCACTTGATCCTTGAGGGAAGCCGAGAATGGCCAATGACTCATTTATATTTTGAACACCAAACTGGGAGACAAGATTCAACTCCTCCAGAGACGGAGTTGTTTCTTGAAAAACATACTCTCCCTCCTCCAAGACTTCCACAGTTCCTTTTGATAGCTCATTATCCTTCAAAACCTGGACATTTCGCACCTCCTCAACTTGAACCTTAACCTCCCGAGTTTCAACATGAGGAACAACCAAAACCTCAAAAACATTATCCTCCAGAAGGGAAATGGACACCTTTTGGGGGGACACAAGAGGAGGCTGCACACTAGAGTCCATGGCTTTAGGCGAAATATCACCTTCAAACCTCTTACCTTTAGCTTTTGAGCTTTCACCTAGACCTGCACAAGAGTCAATAAGGTGACCAAATCTCTTACAATGCTGGAAAAAAAAGCGGGAATTTTCATACTCTAGGGGTTAGGTCCAGTTTCCAAACTTAGACTTAAGCAAAACAGAAGAGGGAAGAACCGTATTAACAACCACATTGACATAGATACGACCATACACAAGCCTCTATCTCTCCTAGGTGATTTTATCAATGGCCAGTAGAATCCTGAAAGAGTTAGCAATACCCTGTAAAATTCCTTTCTCCTAAAACTCCAAGGGTAGCCCCGGAAGGCAAACCCAAGTAGGCGCAGATGCCCCCAAATTAGCCGATGGGTCAAAAACCGGTTTCCATTTACAAAGAGAGAAATTTTTTAAAGCTCAGGTCAAAGGCCCAAGGGCCTCTAGTTAAAACTTTCAGCATATCCTGATAAACCACAAAAGAGAACAAAAAAATACCTCAAGGCATGGAATTTATGGTGACACTACCTTTGAGGTTCTAGGTGGAAGCAGCCCACTGACGAACTAGTTCAATATTTGGCCTAAACGCCAAGAAATTTCCAACCAAATCCATTTTGAGGTTATCCATCACCTTCAGCATAAGGGCCTTAGGGACATTGACTTCCCAACTAGTAACTGAGCAAGAAGCAGATTCCAAGATTCTTTTAGTCAGGGCTGGCTAGTCAAACCCAACCAACTTGTCCACATAGGAAGCGGGAGCTTCCTTCAAAAAAAAAGAATTAAGCACAAACATCGGAGAGAAGGGAGACTTCCCAGAGATTCCATTAGTCTTTTCCCCAGGGGAAAGGACAACAGTACAAGGAGAAGATGTCTTTTCATAAGTAGGAAGACTGGCCACTGCCACCACAGGCACATCACCAAAAGCGGGAACAACATCCTTGGAATGGGGAGCCCTTCCCCCCCCGAACAACCCATGAAACAAACAACATAAAAATAATGCCAGAAATTCAAAAAATAGCTAGCGCAAGAAGAGAAGAGCAGAGCAGAGCCGAGCTAAGTTTAATACTCCCCCTTGGGAGATGTTAGTTATGTGCAAGAGATGGTGTAAATAACCTAAATAGGACTATTGGCTAGTGGGAGGTAATAAACATCCTCTACCACATGCCTTAATGCACATAGAATCTATCAATAGCTACATCGATTTCTATAATATTTTTACTATACACCACAATAGTAGATCAACATCTTATGTGCCAACCTATAAAAAACATCCCACTAGCACTATTGGCTAGTGGGAGGTAATAAACATCCTCTTCCACATGCCTTAACGCACATAGAATCTATCAATAGCTACACCGATTTCTATAATATTTTTACTATACACCACAATAGTAGATCAACATCTTATGTGCCAACCTATAAAAAACATGACATTTTCACTAACCTATGTAGGAACATTTGATTATTCTCAAGCACAATGTTCTACTTTCTTAGTAATGTGGCAGATTCACACATCTACATATCAATCTCTCGCATTGGAATGAAAATTCTCACCTTTGTAGTTCCACTTTCATAGTAGGTCATGTCTACATATACATCAAAATATTATCTCTCATAAATACTACAAGCACATAGATCCTCTACAACTTCTCTTTTATGGTCTTACTGCACCAAAATTGCACCACATAGGACAACAACCACACTTCAAAGCTTTTCAACAATGCCCAATAAAAAATTGCATAACACATCTCAACATTCTACACCATCAAGCCACCTCACTACTAACATAATTATTTATATCATCTACACTATGTCAATATGTAATACTATACATTCTAGCTCTTGTATACAAGGATCAACTTCTCTCAACAAGACAACTTGGGTTTGACAACAACCTCTCCTTTCAACAATGGAGTATAGAGACCAAATTCACAAGTATACATAACTAGGATTGAAATTTAGATAATAATAATGTCAACATACTCCAGGAATTTTTTGGTTCTTGTGTAGGAGTTTCACTCTTGAACAATTCACTTATACAATTTATGAGTAGAAACACCCACTATAATTCATGCACCATCTATAACTTAGGTTGAAACATCAATTTTGGCATGTCCCATTTTCATGAATGATCACCCTAGGGTATGTTCCAGTGAAATGGGGACTTCATCTCTACAAGAAAGGATGAATGATCTACATACAACCATACAATTTAGGTTATTTTCAACTTTAGACTATTTTCTTCATTAGAAACACTAGAATTTAATGGAGACCATTTCCCTACAAGAAAGATAAAATTATCTAAGCATAATTCATAGCACATACACCCCTACACTTCATTTCAATATTAACACATTTTATGTCATGGTCTTCCTATTGTGTCTTACACACATGCCCTATTTTGTTTGACAAAATGTGGTTGTCTAGTTTTAGGTTGGTTTGTCTAGGTCTTTTATTTAATTTTTATTTTTCCTCCTTTTTGGGCTTCATGAAGATAATTTTAAAAGGTTTAACAAGCTTTGATGAAGTTAGAGTCCTTCGTTAAGAAATTTTGGAGGAAGTTTCCTTAGAAAATTTGAATTTTGTTAGTATTTTGTAGAATTACAATATTCCTAGGGACTTATGAATACCAATTTTTTGTCCCATTGTCTTGACCATCATCAAATTCCTACATTTCATTTACCAAGGTGTAAAAGTGTTTTTAAATATATTTTTAATTTTCATGCTTTCACACTTCTATCATTTTTCAACTCAAGTCCAAAAGTTTGGTAGTTTAAGTTTATCCCACAAGAAGGTACAAAAGTAATATTAGAAAATTTGCAAGGAAAATAGTTGCAAATTCTTAATTCATTTTTTCCACCCTATCTCTCACTTAAGCGTGCCAATTTTCCATTTACCTTCATCCTATAGTAATGACAACTAGAAAAACTATAAAATATGTTTTATCTTTCACTTTCACACTTTACATTCAAATTCCTTTGTCTTGATGAGATTTAGAGCTCTCTACAACTTCAAATTTGTGATCTAGACACCATTACAAGAGCTTAGGTTTGATTTTTCCATGCATTCATCACTTGTAAACTTGATGAAAGGAATTTTCACTTGTGTTCCTCATCATTAGAGCTGTAAACCTAGCTAGGGAAAGCTTCAGCTAAACATTTCATCACCTAAACCAAGTTTTCTAAAGTAGTACATATAATTCTACACTTACATGTGTAAAATGCTTAAAATTTCACATTCTAAATATATATTGCCCATTTTTTAAAATTTAAAACTTATTATTGATCTAAAATATTAAAATCCAAAATTAAATCTCTATCATTTGTTTTAAAACCTATTGTAGATGAATCAAATGAGAAAAACTAATCATGAACCCTAACCCTAGATTATTCAAATGTGTAAATGGTTAAAAATTTAAAATGTTAAGGAATTAGAGTAAAAAAATTAGGGTGAAATTAAAAAGAAAATACTAAAATTAGTGATTCCCTAGGTGAAACTCAACTAAGTATGAAAATCTTCATACCATTGTTAAAACCTTGTAGAATGTTAAAAACTTCAAAAAAATAATAATTCATAAAATTGTGAGAATGTAGGATTGTTATGTTAGATTGGCCCTCGAGATTTTTGGGCTAGAAGTCTATAAGGCGTAGAGATCCATGCATCTGATCATTAGAAGAGTTAAACCAACACTTAGGAAAATCATATGTAAAAATGAGAATTGTGGAAGTGGTTAGGACTTAGGGATTTCTAAATTTTTAGGCTTGAAATCCAAATATTTTGTAAATCTCCACATTTTCTAGAAAATATTACACTGCATTCAAACAAGTCACAAGTGTAAAGTTGTAGGATTGGAAAGGAGATAAGTATATCTGACCTTTTGTTCTAGATATCTTGGACTCCCTTAAATAATCACATTTAAAATTTTAAGCAATCAAACTCAATTGATACATTTGTTAAAATATTAAAATTATAAAATTATTCTAGGCATAGGGACATTTAATTTAAAATCATGTTGTCTTGATGATTGGATAATCCTTGCAAAACCTTTTTTAACAAGATTTTAAAAATCTTAAGTCTAAAAGAGGCAATATGGAAAAATTATGTCGTTAGATAGGACTTCTTACTTTTTTTTGAACATATCCTTTGTTCTAGACCTCTTAAATATTCTTACATAATGAATTGAGACAATTACACATAATTCTCAAGTTTGTAGAGCTTTACTTCCTTACCAGATTTCCAACTTTCAAACCAAAAGTTTGATACTCCTTTGACTTTCTGCAAATCATTCACAATAGTTTTTCAGTTAATATAAGCTAATTTTGTAGAGTTCTCCTCAACCAAAGGAATTCAAAGTCTAAGAAATTGAAGTATTGGCCTCCAAAAGAACCTCATAGAATTACATTATTTTCTTATCTTGCAAGTCTTCATGTCTAGAGCTAGAGACATGAAGTATAAATTCCCAGGGATGGTTCCACCATTCCAAGCTCATCTCAACTTGGGATTAAATTTCAGATACTAACCTTTGAAATGTGGAAAATGTGTTAAGAGAAGGATATTTGGAGACGCAACCTTTATTAGATCTCAAAAAATGGTACATAATGGGATAGCCTAAGTTGTTGGTTTCCTTATTTTTGCACAATATCATCAATTGGTGATAGCATGTGCAAAGGCACATGACATGAAAACTAGGAAGGTATTGGATCTTGAAGGGATATAGATAATGGACATCACTCTAGTAGAAATTATGTAAAAATTCCATCTCCCCTATCATACAAAGATAGAGTAGCTAACAATGGTTTAAGCACTTGAATACTGCAACCACCAAATAGATAATTACATGAGATAAATTAATAAGAGGTGGATGGCCACACCCAAGTAGACCATTTCCAAACTCTCCAAGACACTCATGAGGAGTGACTTCCATACTAAAATTTGGGACATGGTCACACTTTTGAGCATAATCATGGGACTTTCAACTACCTCAAATTTTGCTTCATAGATATTCTAGTACATCACAATCATTCTTGGAAATAAGGAGATGGTTCATTGGGTCCAACTAATCAATAAAAATCCCCATGAGTAATTTTACAAAGTCCAAGACACTAGAGACTTTCATATGACATCCTACTTGGTATACTCTTTAGTGAGGGGTAAAAGCAAGAAGTTGGGTACACGAAGAGGGGAAGTTTCGGCCAAAAAAAATCTCGCAGAAGACGCGTACGCGTTATTAAAAAAATGCGTATGCGTTTAAGATCAGATACCCGATCCTTAAAAAATGTGTATGCACTATCAAACGCGTACGCGTTATATAATGCATACACATTTTATAACACATAAAAATTAATTATTTAAAAAAATAAATACTTTTTAGAAACGCGTACGCGTTTTGAACTCAAAACACGTACGCATTTTAGAACGCGTATGCGTTTTGAACTCAAAACGCGTCTGCGTTTTAGAACGCGTCCGCGTTTCTAAAAAGTATTTATTTTTTAAAATAATCAAGAAAGTAAGGAACGCATATGTGTTTTGTAACGCATACACGTTTTGTAAATTCAAAATTCCCAACCCACATGCTGCCTCAGTTTTAGGCTCGGAAAAGGCTTGGCAATCCAAGCCTTAGCCTTTGACCTGCAACTAAAAAACTAAGGCAGATTGAAGAAGAATGTCCAACTTTGACAACATAGATGATGAACTTTTTTTCTGAATGAGTCTATAAAATTAAAACCCATTAGAAAACACAATTTCTACTTTCTAAATATATAATTTTGTTAAAATTGGATTACATTTGCTATTTTTTAATTAATTTCTAAGAAAACTAGTCCTTAAACTTGAAATATCAGGTTTTTTTGGTTTTTTAATAACTTTTTATTGGTTGATTTTCTTGTAAAAAAATTTATATGGGACCAAACTTCAGACAATTCTCTACACAATAAAAAAAAAAGAGTCAAAAAATGTTTTGTTTAGGTCCAATTATGTTGTCCGTACACGTTGATTTGAAAAAACATCAATTAAGGCCAATAAAAATTTAATAAAAAAAAATATATTCAACCAAAAATTATAAAAAAAAATCCAGACCAAACTTCATGTTGTTAGGTCTCTTTTCCTAAAAGGAATTAGCAAAATAATTTTATTTGGGTCAAAAAGTGTTGTCCGTACACCTGCTTGGTATGGTAAAAAAACAGGGACTTTTAAAAAGTGGTTTTTATAGATCCTTATCAAAATGTAATTTCTATAAACTGGGTATTTTAATAATTTATATATTTGGAAACTAGATTCAAAATGCTAAATTTCATATTACTGAATTTTTTTAAGATTAATTGTGGAAGTGCCTCAATTTTTCAGTCCAAGTGTGACAAATTATGAGAAACAGTAAAAACATTTCCACTTTTTGAGCTTTTTGT
>VDFB02039243.1:0-52814 GCA_007258455.2 Sequoia sempervirens
GGGGAATGAGCATCCCATCGCTTTCATGAGTACGCCATTGAAGGATGCTGAGTTGAAATACCCATGTGTGGAGAAGCAAGCGTATGCCCTTGTCCGAGCAGTAAAGAAATTCAGGCACTATATCCTCAGAAACAAGGTGTTTGCAATTGTTCCTGATTCTACAGTTAAGTTATTGTTGATGCAGAATGAGTTAGGGGAGCGCAGAGCTAAATGGGTAACCATGCTTCAGGACTATGACATTGAGATCCAGCCCATGAAATTTGGTAGAAGGGAGGCGAGGACTCCACCCGGACCTTAGGAAATAGGCCCATAATTATACATGCCTTAACTATGATGTTGGGCAGTTTCCCGGATATTTGGTATGATGATATAGTTTATTATTTGCTGAATCAACGAGCTCCTGGTCACCTAAATGCAGTACAGAGGTGAGCCTTGAGATTGAAAAGTGATGGTTTCGTGCTGAAAGGGGCCGTCCTATACAAGAAGAATCACGAAGGTATTTACTTGAGGTGCCTTGGAAAATAGGAAGCTGAAAGAGTAATAAATGAGTTTCATGAGAAATATGGCACTGGTCATGGTTCTGCCATTGCTACTGCAAACCAGATTTTGAGGGCAGGATACTACTGGCCTACACTATTCAAGGATGTTCATCATCATGTCCGGACCTGTCACATTTTTCAGACTGCAGCGACACGGGAAAGGTGTGCAGCGCTTCCGCTCCAGTCTGTTATTGAGGTAAAACCTTTTGCTCAATGTGGTATGGATTTCATAGGCCCCATCAATCCACCATCTTCTGCTGGGCACAGGTATATCCTTACCATTACTGATTACTTTACAAGGTGGGTGAGGCGCTGCCTATGGCGGTGTACATCAGTGTGGTGATTTCCTTGAATGCATAGTCCATCGGTTTGGATGTCCTGTTGCTATTGTGTGTGATAATGGCCCTGCCTTTGCATCTTTGAAATTCTCAAACTGGGCTTTTGATCATGGAATTGTTGTCAAGTTTGCATCTAATTATTATCCCCAAGGGAATGGTCTAGCTGAATCCTCTAACAAGAACCTGTTAACTGTCATCCGTAAGCTATTAGAGAGGAACCCAAAAGATTGGCACACCCAGCTTCGGTTTGCTCTTCGTGACGAGATCATATAGTTAAGTCACTCATTAGTACTCTCCTATCATTTGAGTATGCGATGCGGAACCAATTTTCCCTATCCAACTCAAAATCCCAACTCTACAATTTATCAACCAGTTTTACGATGAAGGGGATAGAAGGTAAGTCAGGTTAGCTGAATTGTTGCATCTTGAGGAAAAACGGGATAATTCCCTTGAAAGATTCACCAAACATCAGGGGGTAGTCAAGCGATGGTTTGACAGGAGAGCCAAAGTTAAGGATTTCAGGATTTCTGACCTTGTCCTGTATTGGGATAAGCCGCATGATCAGAAAGGAAGCCATGGTAAGTTTGATAGATTATGGCTTGGTCCTTACCAGATTTCTGAAATTCTGGGAGATAATGCCTTCCGCTTGAGGGCTCTCACGGGAGAAGACATACCACTGCCTGTTAATCGGCAGTATCTTAAACATTATTTCCAGTCTTGAGATGTTCTCAGTTCTTTGCCTTGTAAATAGTTAGTTAGGTTGCTTTCTTTGTTTGTTTTGCTTGCCTTGGTTAGGGTAGGTTTCCCTTTCTGCTTTGCTGGTTTTGTTTGGTTAGAGTAGGTTTGCTTTGGTTTGTTTGTTTTGCTTTGCGTTGCTCTTGCTTTTGGTCTTATCTCCTTGTGGGATTGTGGGTGTATCTGTCTGATAATGGTGGCAAAGCAGGTCCAATGTTCCTGATATTTCCCTTACAAACTTTAATCTTTTTTCTAGAATGTTATGGTATGAATTCCGTTGCCTATGTCATTTGTCCTTGTGGTAAGGGGAAGATTTTCTAGTCAGTCTGAACAGGAATGTATTGGGGTCTTATACCTTTAATCTTTAAATATACCTGAAGTTGTAAAAGGTCCTTATAAGGTCTGGACAGGTGAAAAATCTTTTTCTGCTCTAGTACCACTGTGGTTCTCAGCCCTAAGTGTGAACTTCACTGTTCACAGGTTGAATAAGTTGAGTAAAAAGAAATATTCGTTAAAAAAAAAAAAAAAAGAGAAAAGAAAAGAAAAGAAATGTATATGGCAAGTCCTGAGGTTTGAATTCAACTCATCAGGGGGATCTGAATATCTCTACCGGGGCTATAGACGCCTGGCTGGCAGTAGAGCTATGTTCAGGAGGATCACAGCGATAACCTCGTCGGGGCTATGGACGCCTAGCTGGAAGCGAGGCTCTATCCAGGTTACTTTTAGGGTCAGAATCTTTACGTAGCCTGTTCATACCAAGTCTGGTTCTTTTGCAACTGGAGGTAGGTAATATATGCACCTACACACACTTGGACCCTGGAATAGGAATGTCTAAATGGCTGGGAGCTCCTTCATCCTAACTTCGGGTGGTGGCTAGGTGTCTGGTCTGCGAAACCAGAGTTCTGGGTTCTTGATTCCAGTTTGTCATCGAAATGTTCAGGAGCATTTCCCCACCGGAGTCGCCATTTGTTGTGCAGTTTTCACACACACGCCCCACTTGGAGTGGGGGACCCTCTTTTTGGTGTCTTTGACCTTCGATTTTATTGGATTTATCATTTTAGGGTCTTGACATGTTGGTCTTGCTGGCTTTACCCTTGCCTTGGGGTTGGAGTTAATTGAAAATGAGTTTTTGGCCAAGTCCGGGTTTTCACCTAGATCCGGGATTTTCCGCATCTGGCGGATTTTTCCGGCTATGGTTCCTTGTCCATTTCTGGCAAGATTCTGCGATTCCGGGTTTTTTGCCTAACTTCAGAATTTTCCGGTCCTATCGGATTTTCCCGGATTCCGTCAAAGTCCCGATCTTCCTGATTTCCCCGGTTTCTGCATTTCCGCGGAATCCGTGTTTCCGCGCATTCTGGGGTTTTCTGAAATTTCGCATGGGGCTCGTGTTTCCGGGCTTGTCAGAAACATATTTTCGCGCATTAATGGCTGAGGTACCTTGGCTCAGTCGGGTATAAGGACGACCTTAAGGCATTTGCTGATTCATTCCAACTTCAATTGCTTCCTGGATCTGCTCTGGCAATTGTGATTTTCATTTGAGCTTTGCGAATTGATCTTAGTTGTTTGCGCAAGGATTGCTTGAGTGTTGTTGCTGGTATTGCTTGGACGTGTTGTTGCGTGGATTGATTTTCTGAGCTCGATTTCTGCCTGTCTTGATCCATGGTATGTATTCGTTGCCCTTCCGTTTGCTTGCATGGTGATTTGAGGTTTTCTTGTACTGGGCATTGTTGAATTTGGGGTCGGCCCTTGTTTTGGTTTTGGGGTTTCGTATTTATTCAGTCGGGTTGATCCGTTTTATTATTGAAGCCCATCCCTCGTGCCCTATGAGTTCGTTTGTCCGTTTAACTGTATATTTACACTTTAGACAGAATTCTGGGTCGTGTTGCTTGTTTGTTTTGGGCGCAGGATGTGTTACCATGCGAATTTAGGGTTTCCTTGGTGTTTCGGTTAACGCGATGATTTGATCTTGTGTTTGAATGACTTTCACCCCGTTTCGTGTTGGCTTCCCCGTCTTGTGAGGATTAGAGGGCTTTTAGGTAAATCCTGAACTGATATTTTAACCCTAAAAGCTTGCTCTGGTTTTAATGGAGGATATGTGATTGTTTGATTTAGGGCATCGTCGTTTTAGTATGAGATCCTTCCTTTGAGTGCTTCTGAGAATTGGAACCCTTTGCATATTCGAGTCTAGTGATTGTCGTCGGTTTTGGGTTCATTCGAGCTTAGGTATTGGAGATCTTGTGGTCGCTCCAGTTTTGGCGCACGATTTGCCATTTTTCGGGTTTCCGAGGCTGTTGCGGAATTTCCGGTCTCCCGGATTTTCCTGGTTTCCTTTTATTCCGCGGACAGGGTTAATTTCCGGTGCATTTTACGCTGTCCGCAAAAGTCCGTCCCATCCGGATTTTTCTGGATTTCCTGTCTGATTGCGTTCTTTTGTATATTTCGATGATAGGATTGATGGAATGATTGTTTATACCTATTTCTTGATTGCCAATGAGTAAAATTAATGGTTATCCTTCGATTTTCCAAGCGTATTAATGATTTATATGGCTAATAGTGCTTTGGCAGCAGGAGTCCGTCTGGGTCAGATTTCTCCGAAATTCCGCCCTGAATGTATTTTCCCGGATTATACGATTTTCCTGGATTATTTTATTTCTCCGGATCTCGAAAGATTGGCAATTAGCAGTTGATTCTAATGGATTTATATGATGTGTGCTAACCTTTTGGATTGACATGAACTCAATAGTTGAATTCTAATGACAATTCTTGGATGTGCAGGCTGAATCAGGCAAAGCTGTTGCTGGGAAGTCCAAAGGTGGTGCAGGGGCATCTTCAGTTTCCGAGACAGAAAGATTGAGATTAGACATGAAGAGTCAGATTCCAGAGAGTAAGATATCCTCCGTGTGGGAAGATGTATCTGACACCAACGTTGGTGCCTGGCGCTATGAGGAATTCAAACAAAGAACAGCTGAGAAAGACCAGTCGGCATTGAGGCAGGGGATGATGAATTCAGGTTTGGTACATGTGGCAGGGTTCCCTCCAGCAGTCCAGTGCTACGAGCTGATTTTGGAGTGTGCTAGACAGTACGCTTTTGACACACAGATGGTAGTTAGCACTAAGGGACGAGTGCTGGCAAACTTTAGTCCAGCCTCCATTGCCCGGGCCTTCAGCATGCCAAATCTCCCCTCGGTCTGTGCCTTAAACATTGACACTGCTCGCACATATTATGAGAATGAGCCAGTTAAGGCTCAACAGCTTATCAACTCATGGTTTGAGAAGCCCAAGTCTCACCACTCCAAATTACCTAAACAGTTGCACAGGGTGAAGTTTAGGCCGGATATCTTTGATGCTATTACACTGTTGAGCAGGGTGGCCGGACTTAAAACCACCGGGGTATTGGAAAATTGGATAGTCCATGTGATCACCAAGATAGGCCAAGGAACGAATTATCACTGGGCCGGTCTAATCAGTGCAGAAATAGATAAACAATTAAGGAATGTTTTGGAGGGAAATAAGTTTACCATGTCCTCTTACATCGTGTATATACTGGCCATCTCCTACCCCTACAAGGGACTGACTTTGGCGGGAACCATTGGACAAGATATTATCTATGAAGTCTATCCGGAATTGCACCTCGGACACGGAGATTATAGGAGGGCCAATGATGCCTTCACCATGCACATTACCCGGACCCTTCAGAATTCGGAGCACATCAGATTGTCTGATGGGGCCAAAGGATTGATTAAGAATTACGGGGCCTGGTTCATCCAGTTCCCCACCTTCACTTATCTCCGGATCGATGGACGCCTCGTTGCTCCCTACAGATTGCCCAGGTATCCCACTTACCACATTGTGCTGCTAGAGGTCGTGAGACAAATTTGTGAGTTCGATGCAGTGGTAAAGAGGGAGAAACATAAAACTGGTTTTGGAAGTGACTTTCCCCTTGGGATTGGCGTGGGGGAGATGTGCCCTTCCATCCAATCAGCCCACACTGCAGGTGAGGAATTGGCCACCTATGGATTCTCTTTCCATTCAAAGAGAATGAATTTTGACATCACCGGGAGGGCACAGAAAAGGGCTACCCGGGAATACAGGCACAAAGAGGATTTGGAAGATTACTAGGTCAACATCAAGGATGACCTTGATGCTAGGAAGAAGAGGTATTCCCGGCTGCCTGTAGAGGTCATTAGACAGTACAATGTGAAGCTGATTCCGGATCAGCTGGAAGATGATGGAAAACTGGTCCAGGACCACGTTTATGAGCCCATCAAGGACAAGTCAGTTGCAGATATTGATTGGAATGAGCCTGAGGTGACAGAGTTGGAAGGCTTGATGGCTCCAGTGCTGAGGTATACCTTTTCTTGGGTTAAGCATGAAGTCTGGGTGTTAGAAAGTGCCAAGGTTCCTTGTACCTTCGATTTGATGGGGAATCTCAATCCCATGTCCACTTCTGAAGAATCCGGGGAAGAGGACCCCAAAGGGAAAACAACCAAAGCCTCCCCCTTCAAAATTAAAGCCAGAGGTCTTAAAGGGACAGAACCGGCAACAAAAAGGAAGCCAATTGGTAAACGCAGGTGGAAGACCCTGACTATCAGCAAGTCCTTGGACGAGGAGGAGGCAGAAAAGGCTGAAGAGGAGGATGTTCCTCCACCGCCCAAGAAGACCAAAACTGCGAGGGTTGCCAAGAAGAAGGGCCAAACTACTTCGGAGGATGAACCTCCAGTTGTGGATTGTGGAAAGCTCTGGGGGCGAAAAGACCAGAGTATACACCAGAAGATCCAGAACTCCTTCCCCAAGGGATGCTGCACAGCTAAAGGATTCTTCCCCAGTATTGCCAGCCACTGAACAGGACAAGCCTGTCTCTCCTCCACAGAGTATATCAGAATCGGTAAATCCAGATGAGCAGGAAATCAGCGGAGAAGCGGAACCTTTCAAAGAAGGAGCGTTATTTAGTGAGGCCGCCGAACTTGAGGTGGAGACAGAAGAAAGGCGCACTTCTCCCTTGGTGCAATACGAGGACTCTCTGGAGAGTGAGAAAGGCCGCGGATCACCAGAACCGGAGGAAGGCCTACGTGCTCGGACTCCATCACCAGTGTTTCCAGAGTTGGGAATTGAGGAGGCTGTTCAGAGTGAGAAGACTCCCGAGGAGGAAGAGGATGACAAGGCCACAGCCGAGGAGGAGATTCAGGTGACGGCTGACGAAGGGGAGAAAGCCACAGAGGACCCGGGGAAAAATGACGTAGAAGGAATCCAGACAGACCCCGTAGCCCCGGACTGGTTAGAAAAAGAAATAGCAAGGAAGAAACAAGTGATAGTGGAAGACACTCCCCTTGACTGGGATGCAATGTTATCTCAAATCGGTAAGGGGAAGAAGAAGAAGGTTGCCAGGGTAATTTCCCGGGTAGAAAGGGATGAAGTGCACAACCGTGTAGTTCACATTGCCACTCCTGCTGCGGATAAAACAAGAGATGAGGTAACAGGCCAGGATTACAATGTCCAAACCATTAACCTTGGGCCGGCCTCCCTAGAGCAAGACATTGAAGAATTTGAAGGGTCAAGTGTTGTGATTGTGGATAGATTGAAAAAGGAGACCCGGTCAAAGCGAGAACTGAAAAGAGAGAATGAAGGGCTGAGGAAGAGTTTAGAAGAGGTCATGAAACCTCTACAGTCCCTCCATCCGTCCTCCTCTTCTACTCCCGGATTTATGCCGAAGGAAACAATTTCTGGCATAGAGAAGATGAAGGCCTCCACACAGGCTGCCACAGACTGGTTGAAGGATGTCCGGACGAAGGGAGATGATGCTATCAAGGAGATCCTATCTATTGGCAAGGATGCAGTCCAAGGAAAAGAGCTGATCGAAAGCATCCTTTCTCAGGATAAGAATGATGTCAACCTCCTGCTGCAGAAGACAAAGATTATTCTTGGGCATGGCAAGGAGCAGTTGGGCAGGGATGGAATTCTTCCCTTCGCTAGATTGGATGAACCATGGGAATGGTTTGAGGCATTACAGATCAGGCAGGGAGGCCTGAAAAAGATACAGAAACGAAGAAAAACCATTGATGCCGACCTTACTGTAATCTATGATGGTTGCATTGCATTTTTTGAAGTGATTACAGGGAGGAATAAGATGGCTCCTAAGTACCTAAGTTTAGATCAATTGAAGGAATGGTGGCATGAGGTTTATGCCCCAGATTCTGATGAGGTTGTCACTGGCCATATGCTTGATGATGCAGCTACATACTTGGCAGTGATAGATAGGTACCTGACCAGCAGAAAGGATTGGAAGAAAACCATTGAGCGGTCCAATGAAGGGATTGATTCGATTAAATGCCGGCTCAAAGTTTTGCCATTGCCACCCATTGCTGAGCTAGAGGGAGTTTTCTCGAAGGTCCAAGGGTCACCAGCGCGGAGGAAAGACAAAGGAAGCAGCGGTTAATGTTTATCTCGAGATTTGTGCTTCCTTATTATCATAGGGCATGCATTAGGTGACTTCCTTAGGCATCGTTGCTTGACTGGATGGCATTAAATGTATTGGTTTGCATTTCCTTAGGCGGAAGCCTGTTTTGCGTGAGTTTTATTTTTTATGTAAAATGTTTGTTGTTGGTGTTTTAAATTTTGGTATAAGTTGGCAGTTTTGCCTCATTGTAAGGGTTCAGTTCAGAAAATTGATATAGACATTAGCAAGACTGTAATAGAGATTAGCAGGAGCAATAGTTAGAGTTTTAGAATTTCTTGAAGAAAATATCATATTCAGAACAGTTGAATTGTTGCAGCATTTGGTGATTAATACAATTGAGGACATTGTGGTTTTCCTGGTGAAATCCTTTGTGTTATCTCATCTTGCATGGTTCTTTTGTTCTATCTTTTACATTGCTTGAAGATCTAGGGTTTGAAATTCGGAAATAAGTAGATTTAGCTGGATAAATGGTGTGTGTGATTTCATATTTGGAGTGTTTGTAGCTATCTCTGGTCTATACTCCCAGTAACTACTCCCGGTTGGTAAATTTAATTGGGAAGTCCAGCTTTGAGATAGTATATTCAAATGTGCTTAAAAGTTAGTTGCAGATGCAGAGGTCTATGATTTGTCCTTATTCTCGGAAGATTACTTTATTTTTTGTAAGATTGGCACTGTGAATTCGAGCGAGGGTGGTTATTTGAGATGGAATTATTCCGATATTTGTCATTTTGCATTACTTGTCTTGCAATAGGTTTATATTTTAATACTTCCTTGCATCCCTACCTTTTTGTTTCTGTTATTTGATTTGTGATCCAGATCATCATATTATAAATAAATGATTCAGGAGGAGTTAGGTTTGCTTGTAGTAAGATGGAGTTATGATTACCGACAATTATTTCATACGAGTTGTTTAATTCATTGTTGTGACCCTAACTTGCAGGAAATTTGGGTGATTTTCTTGCATTTATTGTTGAGATTATGCTGCAAAGAGATAGGAATATCATTTTTACATACGAGTTGTTGTGAAAGGCCTATAACAGCGGAAGCAAGACTTAGCGAGTGAAACCTAAATTTGCACATCCCAGCTGTGGTTTCCATCAGACTAAAGCCAACCTTGAAAGGCGTATGGCCAAAATGGGGACATTTGATCAAAGGAAAGGAAGACTATGTGGTGAGTTGATAAAAAGAGCGAGCCTAGAAGATGTTCATCTGAATCAAACCCTAAAAGAAATAATAGAAGAATGTGAAAAGCTTGCTAAGGACAATTCTACTCTAAAGCTTGAAATGGAATATGTGGCGATGAAGTTAACCAAAGAGATTGAAGAAAGAAAGAAGGAGGATAATCTGGCCCAGTCCTTGAAAGAGAATTTTGAGGAATGCAGCAAAGTTAATAGTGGATTCATTTAGCTGGAGATTGAACTGCAACAATCCAAAAACAATGAACAGAGCTTGAGGTGAGGTAGTTACCTTCTCGGAGATGAGCTTACTATTGCAAATGAGGTTAAGGAAAGTTGGGATCAATTTATAGGCGATGAGATAACTAAAAGGTGGTTCAGCGATAGCGAGGTCTTGGCTATATGAAGGTGAAGCTTCAAATCCCCAAGAACAAAAGGACCACGAAAAGAAAACTAGAGAACAAAGGTAGAATGTCAGGTAAGGCAACTGATGTTTAAAAATTTGTGGATATGGCATTTTATATAAAATTGGACATGTAAGCTACAAATTAATGATAAGATAAACTTTGTACTCATTTTCTAGTGATGTTTTAAATGCAAGAAGTATAGTCTTAGTGTTAGAGATAAAAAGTATGTAGTATAAGGAAAATTAAATATACTGTGAAAGATTTGGGTATCTTTTTAATATTGAGATAAAAGAGGAAATATATGGAATGGATGGTATAGATAGAAAAATCAATACGATACAATTATAACAAATTTGGTCACATTTGAATTCTCTAGGAATAAGTATGAATAAGAGGTCAGTTTATCAAAGTAATTATGGCGGCGAAAGGTGATAAGAAGAAATGACTTGTTGTGGAAGAGATGAGATGAAGTTAGGTAAAGAAGATCTAATAGAGTAATAAAATTATCATGAGCTCCTTTAGTAATTCATGGGAATTGATTCTGAGCCATTATGTGCCGAGGGGATTTCTTGAAAATATTTTGTTCTATGTATGGTTAGTATGGGATGGGCAGGAAGTTTAAGTAGGTGTATAATACTCAAATATATTAGTGATCACTTCTTGAAGGAATGCATGTGAATCAGTTCTTCTTGAATTCTTTGTCTAAAAATGGAATAACAGAACTACAAGGAAAATATTTAGTAATGAGGAAGTTAGGTGTGCAAAGTTATAAAAGGCCATTTGGAACCCTCATTTGTCACTGTGTGTCGAAGGAGAATAGTTGGAGACCCTTTTTCAACAAAATTTTGAAGGAGTGAAAATCAATTTAGCAGTGAATTCTCTAGGTATTTCAGTTGCTTGTCAATTTCATACTTATTCGGTGATCGGTAGAACCCCGTTTGGTATGTAAATGAAGCAAATAAAAGGAATAGTAACTCTGGATGAATATAGTATTTGAAAGGTCAGGAATGTAAGAAATTTGTTGTCTGTCATCGAATTAAAGAAGCTTGGAGGAGTGAAACATAAGAACTTGGACATCTGGAATGAATTTCCTCATTTTGTCAATGCAGAGGTAGTTTAGTTTATCTTGAATAGATTGGATGGTGATATCATTACTCTAGATAAAACCTATCAAATTTCTATGGATGCAATCAGAAATCTAATAGGATTATGCAATGTTGGTGTTGTTCCAGAAAAGAAGTCGATTCGGAATGTCAAAGTTGAAGCCCTAACTGAAATAATAGGAGATTAGAGGGCTTTGGTAATCTCAACAATCAAAGATCCATTAACGAGGTATATTGCACATGGAATTTCATAAAAAAATCTCTTCATAAATAAAGAAGGATCAACCTCGGTAGGCGTAGTGTATATCGCTCACAAGATGATAATAGAAAATGAAGACTTTGTTCTATGTGGATTATTGAAGGATCAATTGATGGAGAATGTGCAATTGACGAAGGATATAGATTACTCTTTTAGGTTTGGTACCCTAGCTATATGCATTATGATGTATTTCCCGAATTACTTGGCTCAGAATGACAATGTGGTATGGAAGGAAAATATGTCAGTTTGCAAGCAAATTTTTGAGCATTTCAACACTTTTGAAAATGGTGAACAAGCTTATGAAAGCTTCTTTAGGAACTTGTTAGGAAATTTTGGTGTAAGTAATATTCCTCTCCTAGTAAAAGTATTTCAAGTTGGATCATCCTCCGGTAAGGCGGAGAAAAAGGAGAAGAGAGAAAGAGAGTTGGTTGGTGACACTCTTCCGGCACCTAGGTCAACAAAAGTTGAGGGAAAAGGTAAAGAGTAGATGGTTGTGGATATAGTGGATGAAGATTTTGAGGAATATACACCAAGAGATGAACCAAACTAGTTGAACTAGATGTGATAATAGTAGAAGAAAGTGATGAAGAAGGTGCTTTACTTAAAGCAAAGATATTGCAGATTATTCAGGAAGAAGATGGAATGTAAAAGATAACTGACATATGGATAAATGGGCCATCATATGAACAAGACTTCATTGAGGAAACTCTAGGAAGATATTTTATTAATAACAACATTGAACTAGAGAGTCTATAGAATGTACTTCCAGAAGAATTGATTGAATGTATTAGGAAGGCTATGGAATTTGTGCCTCTAGACATAAAAGAGGATGAAATAATCTCACATCTGAAGATGCAGTTTAGGCTATATCTTTCCAAACTAAAAAAGAAAATGAATGTGTTAAGACAGTGCACTGACTCAGCAAGTAAGACCTATAATTAATATCTTAGGTGGCCTCATGTGGTTGGAAAATACAAGGACAAGTTGGAACAAATTGAGAATGAGCTTGTTAGAATCAAACATGACTATAGTATGTTTTAGGACAAGGATGGGGTAGTTAAGAAGAAGATTCATGATTTGTAGATTGAGCATGCAAAGGTTCACTTTGCTAGAAACACTCTTATGGATACTTTCTGGAAAGTGAAGGGTCATACTGAATGCAGATTAGAGAAAATGATTGAAGTTCTAAAGAAAGGAGAAAAGCTGGAGGAGGCCATTACCATTCATGAATCCCTTGTCTAGGACATCAAAAAATAATAGTATAATAATAGCTACTGGGATTGCAGTGGACTCTTGGAAGAAAATTCTTTTGGAGATGAAAGATAAGTATAAAATAATTTTCTGAATTCAGCAACAATTGCAACTTTTTTTGATAAATTGGGGAGAGAAAGCAGTAAGAAAGAGTGTAGTAAAAATATTAAAGGGGAAGAGAAAGTAGTGGAAATTTTTGTCATTGATGTTAAAGGGAAAGAGAATGCAGTGAAAAATTCCTTGACATCCAAAGGGGGAGTAGTGTTTTGTTGTGTTTTGAAGCTTTGAGTTTTGACACTTAGTCATTTTTCACTAAGTGTTGCCATCAATGCCAAAGGGGGAGATTGTTGGCATATGGCTTTGGGAGATTTTTTTTGGTTGCTAGTGTTGTCATTGATGGCAATTGGAGTTAGTAGTGTGGTCTGCAGTTTAGAATTAGCTCATACCGACAGGAAAAGTAGAAGATTGTATTCTACCGACAAAAAGCATGAAGAACAAAGTATTTGGTTGATAAGTTGGTTTGAATACTTCACTGGATCATTATTTTGTTGTGTGGATCCCCAGGGAAGCTTGTCAAACATGTATGTTACTTGATTGGTAAGTTTTGTAATGTTGCATTGATCAATGTATGAGTTTGGAGATTCGGTAGAATGACTTATTGTTTATTTTCTCATTATGGCCGAGTTGTTGTGTATAGCATGTTGCGAATGTATGAGGAATAGTTGTTTAACTATTTCATGTGGTGGGAATTTTGATTTGGGTCCCTACTATAGTCTAGCTGACTTGTGTGGGTATGCATTAATTCTAATTGGGGATTTGAGCTAACATGTGGAAGAATATTATATTTTTTTTGAAGCCGACATATAGTAATAAAATCTTGTTAGCGGATATATATGTGAGATCGGTAAATCATTTTTGGGGTGTGGATCAAGAAGTGAGAAGGTGTGAGAGAAAAAGTGCAAAGTAGCTATTTGAACTCATATTAGAAGTGAATTTTGTTTGTGCAACATAAGGGTTTTCATGTAGAAAAGCAAAGTAGAGCAGAGCAGAAGTGTGAATTGGACAAAAGGTCCAGAATCTATTTTATGTGCCTCATTGGAACTGAATCTAGGCATTTTTAGATGCTATATTCTCAGTTCAACATTTTTTTGTAATCTCAAATATTTTGTAAGGCAGTGAGCCTTCCCTATTTTGAGTAGTGAGCTCTAGGTAGTGTGCCTGAATGCAAGTACATTCCCTTTTGATCATACTTTTAACAGAGTATACTTTGTGGATTAATCTCCATCATGGTTTTCCCCTTAATAGGGTTTCCACGTAAAATTTTTGGTGTTATGGTGTTCACATTGTCTATTTAATGAGTTTGCATGTTTCCTTTTGTTCATATGTTGTGAATGTTATTAAAGGTTAAATATTGTTGTTGATAGATTAATATTTGATTTGAAATTCAATTATTGTGGAACATTGATTCACCCCCCCTCTCAGTGTTCCTAGTGTCCAATATTTTTGTGTGTTGGTGGAGGATATTCTATCTAGGAAACTAGCGTGGAACACAAATGACTATACAATGCACTGCCATGCTGACATGATTCCCACCTCTAGAATCCATAGAGGCATTACACTCCTCCATTGGATGCAAAGTGTAACATTTCTTGCCCTTCAAATTGACTTTAAACAACTCTTTTGCCTCTATTTTCACCTTTCAAATGTCTATCTCATCCATTATGTTGTGCTTCTTGATCATCTACACACTTTGGCAACTCTCTTCATTCTCTCCACTTTTTTTCATCATTTTCAAGCTCCACCACCTGCATTGAAGCTGAAATTTAGTGTTTCGTTGGTTCACTATCTTCGTTGTTGTGGCAACATTGGTCTTTGAAGGCTTTCACACTCGCTCCTTCCTCCATTTTCCTTGAGAGCACTTGGTTGAGAAGGTGATATACTTCCATTTCCCATTCACTTTGCATTATCATATTGATATTGTAGAATATTATGTTTGCTTATTGCTTGGTGTCTCTATTTCTATGTACTCTCCTTTATCATATTTCTTCAATCATTGTTATCTAGTTGTCTATAGAGGTTGAAACACGAAAGAAGGGGACTAACTAAGGGAATCCTCTTAACATAGCCCCAACATTTTCCCATCTTCTATGTGTAAGTTTTCCTTGAGGTGAATATCTTGAAAATATCAAATCATGGGTAGGAAGGTACACTTTCCTCACCCTTCTTTTTCAATTTGTAGAATAGGTTAAGTTAAAGTATTCTTTTTATTTTTTCATTATGTTATTTTCTATTTTTGTTATTGTAGTAAACTTCATCAGTTAGGTCATTAGCTATTTTATGTGATTTCAAATTATACCTTGCACTTTATGTCTGTACAGATGCCAGTGCACCATTAAGATGACAACATTCCATGTTGGAGTCCATGTCCCATACTGTAGTCCTTTGGCAGTAAGTTTTCTAAGTTATAGCCTAGACTTTGAAATCTGCTCATGTAACTCCCTGAAACATTTGGGCTTGTAGAAGGACAACAAAAAATAGGTTTTCTCTTCATTTTTAGCCTTTAAAATTTAAACTCTTATGAAACATTCTATTAGCTTGAGGTAGATCAAGGCAACCTATTTTTCTAAACTCTCTCATGACCTAGAGTCTTGAGCAATCAGTCTCCCTACTCTACACTACCAAATCATGGGATTGGAATGAAATTATAAATATTTAGAAATAAAAGCATGAATAACACAAACTAAGGTACATGACAAGAAAACTAAAAATATTTGAGTCAACAAATTAAAGAGACCTCAATACAGGAGGTTATCTTAATATAAGGCATCATTTCCAAAATAACGAGAAATAACACAAAAATTCTTAAATGAAGAGAATAATGTAAGGATTGATTTAGAAATTCAAGGAAGGAATGCATCCAAAAGATAGGGAAGCAACCAATATCGACAAGACTACATGATAGGCACTAGCTTATTATGTCGCTAGGGGTCATGCAAATAATAATGATTAAAAAGATAGATAATAGGCTAGCAAGTTATGTTATGCTAAGTGATCATAGACTAGTAGAACCAACCCCATTGTGGAGGAAAGCCACTACCCAATCAGGTGGTAGAACCAACCTTGCTATGGAGGAAAGTTGCTATCGATGCATGATAAAAACCTACCTCACTATGGAGGAAAACCCCTATCACGATTAAAAGATGCTAGATGAGATCAAATAAGTGTGATAATAGATGAGATTGATAAAATGAAAAGAAAGAGATAATTAACAATAGCTATGGCCCCCTTCTTGAGATGATAGATATGACAAGATGATGTGCAAGAGGATTCTTTGTTGTTGTAAGTATCCAATATGCGAGAGAATTTTAACAGAGTTTTGCTAAGAGTGAGAAGTAGGGAGGAAATCCTTAAGAGGGATGTTCACCCACAAAACAAGTTGTCCTTGCCTCTAGCGTACAATTGAGGATAACTGTGATAGATACTATTATGTTGCTACCACAAAGAAATTATGGTTGCACGTAATAGTGTACCATCATGTGCGGAAATGAGCAAGAAAATCTATGAATTCCACATAGCAGGTAGTGACACATTAGATGGGAGTTCTAAGAACCTCATGAGAAGATGTTGATAAGATAGAATGAATAGGATAGAGGTAAACATTGATATCACTTGTTATGTGAAGAAGAGATAGGTGTACACCAATAAATGAAGGCTTGATGACACCAAAGTTAAGAAGTTGTATTTTATTCCTTAAGGCCTTACATTTATTAGTGGAATGGCCAGGCACTTGATGGTACATACATAAAGAATGTTTTGATTTATATTATGTGTGAGACCTTATGTGTAGGAGGAGGAAGATTAATCAAGTGGTCTTTGAGAAGTCTCAACAAAATATTCTCTTGTTCAGATAAAGGGTGAGGATCTTGAAGCAACCCTTTCTCTTGTGAAGAAATTTTGACTTCTCACAAGAAGAAGACATAAGGATAGTAGACAACATAGGAGGAGATGGACACAAAGGAGAAGGCTTGTAACCTAAATGCATTGTGAAAGTGCAATGTTAGTTACAAAGGGACCTTAACTCTTTGTTCTATGCACCAAAGACCATTTACTTTGTATACATGCTTAGAAGAATATTGAATCATAAACCATAATGTTATTATAACTCCTCAAAAGGGGGAGGATCAACATTAAGGACATTATAATTGTTGTTCACATTATCTTGTAACACAAAAGAATAATCTTCGATAGAAAGTGTGAAAAATATTTTTGAGATGTCTAAGTGAGAAGGATTGACTTTATATTCTCCAATGAAGGATTTTGTAAATTCTAAGGAACCCAAATCATCACCAAGATATACATTTTCTTTAGAAGAAAGTTAAAACCATCATCAATATTAGGAACTAATGGTGGTGTAACAAGATTTTAAGATAAAGAAGGAATTAAATTGTTAAAAGTAGTACAACTTGAATTCTGGTCTACTTTAGCATCTTGATAATAGAAAAGGGATTTAGGATCAGTCGATTATAGCTACTTGATTATTATGAATGAGTGTTAGATTTATGCAAGCTAGATAAGACTACACCCATAGCATGAATCCATAGTCTGTCAAGAAGAAGACTATATTGTAAAGTACCTAGCATTATATACAACCAGGGTTAGTAAAGTAACAAGTCCAAGTTGTAAAGCTAGTATTATTATACCTAGAGCTTATCGACCAACATTATCAAATACACAAATATATAGATAGAGAAGTTGCAAGAGAGCTTAGATCAATTTTGATTTTAGGTAAAATATCAACACTACAAAAATTGAGCGTTGAACTGATATCAACGAGAGTGTGTCTAATACCAATATTATTTATGAATGGAACTATCATTAATGGATCATCTTAATTTTGTGCTTCAAGAGACAGAAGTTCATTTTGATAGAATGTAATGTCTGAAGTATCAAAGTGTACACAATCCAATAAATCATTTGCATCACTTGGTCTAGAAAAAATATGGCACAAGGATATTATGTAGAGCTTCCTAAAGAATAGAATGATAAAGGATAGAAATTTTAAGAAGATCCCAAAGAGAGATCTTGGAAGGAGTAACATGAAGTTTCTCAACAAGATCATACTCTACTAGAGATTGAGAAAGAGGTTTAGGAGCAAATGGAAAAAATATTGAGAAGGTGGAAGATATGTTGGAATGCTAATGCTTTGTTTATTTCTACTAGTGTGATAAGTGTGGGATACTATTTGATAGTTAGTAACCACATGATTCTTAGAAGTTAGAGATAGAGAAAATTCAAAGAAAGGCATGCAGGGTGAATTATAGAAGGGTCACCACTAACATTCATTACCTTCTTTGGCTTTGGTTATGAATTTTCTCTAATAACATTCATTATTAGTCTCATAGGCCTTTCAAGGGTAGCAGAGACAAAAATTACATTAACAGATTCATTTAACTTGTAGAGGAATTATTTGAAGAAACACACTCAACATTGATCTATGGGGGATCATATGTGGGATGAGATTCCTCATTCACTAATGTGTCATCTCTATAAGAGAGTGCATTGGAATAAAGAGGGGGTAAATTTGTGCTAAGTATCAATAATTTCATCCTCTTTTACCAAAATACCCTTACAAGTAGAAGTAATTTTAGAAGAGGGGTCAACAAATAATAATAATAAAGGAGAAAAGAACTCAATTTCACACACTTGTAAGAGAAATTCTTGAAGTTTATTAATAAAATTGGAAAGGGGTGAAAAGAAGGAGAATATAAAGTTTATTATGAAATAGAGATATAGACAAGTTGGTGGAAGGTTGGTGTATATCCCTTTCGATGACATGGAGTAGGGTTCAAGGTAGCGCCCCAAAAATTTATTTTAAAAGGGAAAATATTTTATTTGTCCTTTATTATGCATCAAGACTACTTGTAGAAATAATAAAGAATGCTTTTAAAAAATATAAATATTGTCAATGTTGGGTTCAACACAAAGTGGTGAACCACAATAATGTAGTAGTGTTTGCATTAGGTTCACCAAATTGTAGAGGAAATTTGCTACCCTTAAGATGATGAGATCTCAAGGAGAAAACTATTTCTCCAATACCTCAATTGACATGGCTCAGGTTATAGGATAAGATGATGAGGAAGTGTTTACTTATGTTTATGCAAAATTAAAAGGTGAGAGTTCCAAAAGTCGAAAGAGAAGGTCACAAAGGTCTTCTAAATGAATTGATGAGCTCTCAAACAAGAGTGAAAGTGTAGTGCACAAATGTCCTCATGCCTCACTACATCTTATATAGACCAAAACTTGAGGATGTCCAAAAAAAATAAATGACTACTATCAATTTTTATTACTAAGAACTCTTAAAAGTGTGGGAAAATAAGAAATAATAGAAACAACTAAATTAGTGTAAACTAAATGAAGTGTTATTGATAAAACCAAAGAGGAGAATGAAAATACTCACAATGGATCGAGAGATGAAGCCTATAGTAAAAAAATGTCTCCAATACCTACACACATAAGACTAAATAGAAATTTTGGGGGTTGTTTGGGAGCTTGCCTTAGTCAAGTCCCCATTTTGGTGTTTCCACCTCCATAGTAGCCAAATAGACAAATAGATCAAAAGATAAATAGATGAGATGAAAAATGCATAGATAAGGGATGTGATAAATCCCATGATGCTCAAATACATAATACAAATAGATGTTACCAACAAGGCTTGAGAAAGCCAAAGAGAGGGAGAGAAAGAGAGAGAGAGAGATGTGAGAGACAAGAGAGTTTTAAAGACTATTGTAGTAAGTTGTAGAGAGTTGTGCAAGCTTAAGAGAAAGAGAGACTTCTAGAGAGAGACATGTAGAGTGAAAAAGATAGATTTAAAAGTGATAAGATGAGGGAAAAGGAAGTTGTTGAGCCATTAGAATCATCGTGATCCATTTCCACTAACCTAGGTAGGTGACAAGTGGTAGAACACTCAAAAATGACCTTTGAACATTAAAATGTTGCAAGATGCCAGTGTCCTGTGTGGACATTCATGCAAGGTGCTAGTGTCCAAACAAATTATGCTAAAAATGGTGGGAAATGAGGAAAGCACAAGGTTAACACAAAACTGACACACAAAGATAGTTGATGACAAAGACCTTGAGCATCTTGAGAGGGAAAAAGCTTGATGCAAGGGCTAATATGAGTCTACACAAATATTAAAGGGTGGACACTAAAGTGGATACAAAAGTGTACGTGAAATTGCAAAGGTATGTAATTTTTGACTCTACACTATCCTTGTCTCCCACACAAACATACCTAGATCTAGCATACTTTTAGTGTAGAATTTATTTATAGTATTTAGAAATATAGGAATTTATTGTTATTTCTATCATTTTACTATTGATGAGTGCTATCAATAGTTTTGCACCCTGCTAAATGCAATATTTAGCAAACTACTGAAACATGGAAACCTTCTTCAGATGTGGGTGATCTGAACGAAGAAGGAATCTCCAGAGTGAGCGGGTTCTCTGAATGATGAATTCTATTCTAAAACAACCTCTGAGGAAAGGGATAAAATGTAACTTTAAAATAAAGCCTATGACTAATAGATGATTCACCAAACTTATGGAAATTTAGACCTAACCACTCATAATAGCCTCTTTATTAATCTCATTCGCACATATCCCATCAGTGATTTGCATGAAGATCTGAAACAACAAATACAACATGCAACCTGAAACATGTAATTCTAAAACACAGCCTATAATAGCAAGACATAAAAGGATTTTGATTTGAAAAAAAAAATACATCAGATTGCCATTACAAAATCTGAGATAGAAAATAAGGAGAAATCTGCTATTCTATTAAAGCTGGAAGAGTCTTTGCCTAAAACTGAAACTGAGTACCAAAAGGTTTACAAGCTCAAAAATGTGTATGAGCAAGAAACTCTAATTTGAACTAACTGAGAGAGCTAAAAAAACTAAGTGTTTCAATACATAACTCTCAAGAAACCCTAATCCGAGCTCAAGAAAAAGCTCAAGGAAAAAAGCTTCAATTTGTCTCAAAAACTGCCTAAATGCAAAAAAAAACATGCTACTTTTATGATTACACCATCAAACCTCTAAAAATAGGCTGAATTTTCTTTAAAAGCTCAAAAAACATCTTATCTCTCCAAGATAGGTCTCAAATCCAACCAAGAGGAAAAGTCAACAAAATCTGCTAAAAATATCAAGAAATCACAAACAATTTATAAAAGATTGTTTTATGATTTTGCTTTACAAGATGCAGATTTGCACAATTTATTTTATTTTCGCAATTAAAGATTAAAAATATTTTGCAAAAAAGAAAAGCTCCTTATTTCTCCATTACAATATTTTGATTTTCCTCAAAAATCATAAAAAACAAAACATTATCTCTTCTCTCATAACTTCAAATCTCACTGATTTCTCCAAAATCAATTAAAATCAGAACTCTAAGTGTATAATCATCGAACCCTAACCCTAGGTCATAAGGTTCCACTATCACCTTCACCTCATTTCACATAAAATAATAATCTTAATCCATATTCAAATTTTCATAAACCACTAAGGCAAAAGAAAAAAACCCTAAAGACTTTACATGTCAACCAACTTAGGGATTTCGGCCCTCACATAAACATTAGACTTAGGTTTTTGATAAGTCATAATGCAAAGCTATAATCTTCGACCCCATTCGAGACTTGACATGTGCTTTGATCGAATATTCTAGATGATGATGACACTCGAATTAGGGCATGAGAAAATAGGGTCAAACCCTAATTATCACTTCATTTCACACTCTCCACTTTGGAGAAAAAGCTCTGCCACTGCCACCATGACTGAGTTGAACTCGAGCTCGAATGCTTTGATAATCTTATCCATGCTCATCAGTCGACTGAAACTCCAATGGGTAAGCTTTGTTTTGTCTGTATCGAATTTATTTCACTTCATTATTGTAGGACCAAGAATACATTAAGGCCGCAGCCTGTATGAGTTTATTCTCTAATTTTCTTTGCACTCCTTGTGAATTTTGTTTTCTTGGCCGACCTGTGAGCTCATGTTCATCTAGAAAAATTATGGGAAAGCTTTCTTAAGTTCTGTCTTCAGCTTCTATACACAAGGTAAGCATCCTGACTTAGTTCCACGACTTCTCACTCTTGTTCTTTATGGCTTGATAGCCACGGCTAACACACTCTAATATCTCTTTATCTTGCATTTTCTGTGCTCATATACATTATTTCGATGCTCCATTCTTACTATTAAAGCTTGGCTATTCTTACGGGCTTGAACCCTTGGAATTTGGAACTATCTGAAACCTTTGGCCATGGCTAGAGTACTCCATCAGAAACATGGACTAGTAACTTCTTCTGCTAAACTTTTGCTCTCCAGAAACTTAAAGAGTTTCCTCTTTAATCAAGAATTTATGGCCACGTTCAGGCTGAGCCAGATGTGTATTGTAGAAAGCAATGTCTTTGAGTTTTGGGCTTGACCCAGAACAAAAGAATGATCATTATGTCTAACTGAAATCATTTTTGCATATGGGTATTATGAAAGATAGAATAAAACTATGTTTTCCTCATTTTGATGCTTGACCCACCTCAGGAAACTTGCATTTTATTATTTTTTCCTGCTATCTCTTTCGTGGGTATTGTGAAAATCGAATGAGAGCTGCACTTCTTCCACTTTGAAGCTTGAACCAGCATAGAAAATGTATTATTTTACATTCTACTGCTCTTTAATGTAAAACCCATATGGGTTATCTCCATTATTGCATTCTCCTGTGTTTGGAAAACAAACCCATATGTGGGTATCATAGATAGTTGAGAATGGTTCTATTTCGTACCTCAGGAAACTTGCATTTGCATTTTCTTTACATGGTTTATCACTGTTAATGCATTTACTATATTTCAAAAGCAAACCTTGAGTTGGGTACTTGCTATTTGCTTTTATTCACATGAGCTCGACCCAAAATAAACAATGATTCTATTCAGACTCCTGAAACCACAGGGCGACATGGGTATTTTTGTATTTATGAAGAAAATTGTATATCTTTTCCTCTAATGCATGACCCATCTCCTCTTTGCATTTAACTTGACATTTGATTAACAAGACCTCTCTTGGGTAACACAAAAAATGAAAAAATACATGTTTTATGTATTCAAAACATGGATAAGTTTGTGAATGGTGACAAAAACTATATATTCATTTGCACTTACTCTTAAGGTTTCAACTCAAAAAACCAGTGATGCTTTGCTTGATATTCTGTTTTTGAAGGAAAATCCAACTAATGATTTGGAAACACACCTATTATTTCTAACATTCACATGCATCTTAGCTCCATCACCATAGTCACTTTTGCACTTCTAGTTCCAAAAACCCATAATTGGCATTTGTTATTAAAACTAATCTTGACTGCTCTACAATTTCTGCATTTTCAATTGATCATGACAAACTAGGCTGCTAAGGCATTTGAATTTATTACCTCCAACATGATTTTGTAGTTGTTTGTTATGAAGAGAAGGACCTTTTAATTTATACTATCTCCATGCCTATATTTTGTACACACATCAGTGTCTTTCTGACTTTCCTTCACCTTAACACAACAACTCTTTTCCTTCTATTCCTGGATTTTATGTAGAGAAACTAAATTGAAACTTTGTAACATCATGACAACATGCTACTCACCAGCTCATATGCATAATTGACAACTCAGAACTTCTTCTGGAAAGAAAGTGCTTACTCTTCCCTTATTATTCTGGAATGATCACTTGTTATCACAATTCATAATGTTGTATTTACTTATTAATCAACTCGAACTAGTGATTCATTCAACATTCAAATGCACTGTCAGTCTTTTGTACTCCTAAGCAACATGGTACTCTTCATGCATTTTTATATTCCACTAATCAAACTACTTTCAAAACTGGTCTCTTTCATGATGAGAATCAAAACAAACCGTTAAGGCATAATGTATGCCTGTTCACTATCCTTGACTAAGAAAAGCATAAATTGATGAACTGAAACTTTGTATGACATATATGATTATGACAAGCACAAAACATGAACTATATGGCAATATCTGATGCAAATGTACTTAGCTGAACTCTTAAATGAACTAAACTCACTATTCACCTGTAGCTTTCAGAATAATTAACCTGATCGTTATGAATGCATAGTTGGTTTAGTTGCTTGATGGATAACTTTGTTTTTACCCTTTCAGTTGTTCTTCATTTTCACTGGATGAATATGATGATGTATCTTTAAAATCAGCCCATTTAATGAATAGGGCAGCATGCCGAGCTCTACCTTTGTGGAAGCCCATTTTTCTCCACATGCTTGGTCTTCGAATAATGTTCAGCTTCGTGATTTTAACTATACCTGTACAAGGAAACAAACAATGTTAGCATAAAAAATAGAACATGGTGATCATGATATTGTTATTTCTCCTTCAGCTCATTTCTTTCGTACTACACTTGATTGATTGTTCCAATGCATGGTTGATAGTAGGTTGTACTATTGGGGGTGCCTCATATAGGTTACGTCATAATCGGAGGCACTGACACCCCCTCTTTTCTCTTACAGGTCAACAAAGCTCAAGAAGTCAAGGTGCTCCATTCAACATCAAACGTCGATAATCAAGCAATGATGATTATGTTGTCACTTATATGTTTTACCTTCTACATCTCTTGTAGTGCAATGTGCTATTAGCAATGTATTCTAACAATTACATCCATGACTTGTGTGGATCTTTGATTTGCATTCTTTGCTTTTCAATTGAAAAGAAAATGCATTTACATGCAATGTTGTAATATCATTCTAATTGTTGAAATCAAATGAAGCCTTGTAAAATATGAGTTTTTTATGAAATAAAAGAAAGCATCTCAAATGATATTTTACTCATTGGTTCAATTCTGTATTTCTATCATTTGTTAGAACATTTGAATGGCATTCTGAAAACTCTATTTCCTCTTCAAAAGGATAACTATTACTCAATGAATAATGATAAAAATGTAAAATAGCATTTGAACTTAAGTGCAATTCCACCTTATGATAAATAACATTCAGCCAGCTCCACCAATCGAGCTGAGGCGAAAAATTTGTAACAATGAGCATTTTTCCTTATACATTAAAGAGATCATTTACTCTAATATTCTTATGCAAATGTAGGTGTAATATAGCAAGGTTGCACTTGAAGTTTCCCATCTCTAGGGGCTATTGGAACACTAAGGAAATGCCCCCTACACTATTGATTAGGTTCCTTTTAACTCCACCTCCCCTCAAGAGCATTGCCATAGGAATAGCCACTTAAATAGGTGTGATCACGGAAGTCATGGAGATCATGGTTCTCATTCATGTGATCCCTTTCCTAAAAATTCTAGAGACTCTATTGCTCTTGAGGATAGTCTCAATCTTCTTGTCTACCATCTCTCAAGTAGGACTCTTGCTAGTTGTACACTGGAAAATTCCTTTATTTATATCTCATCATTTCTCTGGTCCATGCTCAGTAACCTCCCAAGGATAATGAAGAAGACATTGCCACTCTCACTAGTTGGAAGATGATTTAAGATGCCACCCTAAATGATGTTTTGGGGAAGCCTAATGATCAAGACCCTCCTCTTTTGCTAGCATAGCCTTGGTTGATTAATATTTTTAAGTCATCTTGGCCCATGTTATTTGGTCCTTTTGTTAAGACTTTTTGAAAGTGTCATCTATCACCCTTACTTTCTGTGAATATTGAACTATTTATATTTTCCTTAATTTAAAATTTTAATATGAAATATTCATTAAAAAAAGGAGAATAAATTCCTAATAAAAAATCCCTAATTCACTAATGATAATATTTGAATATTAATTCTACATCAATACCCCTTTAAGGGAAACTTAGGGAGGCTACAAACACAAGCTAAAAGAAAGGATGGGTCCTAAAAACAAGGTTTGATCAAGTACCCATTTACAAACAAAGACCTCTCATAACAAGAGTAAAGAAGAAAAATATAATGTGAGAAAACTCCTCTCTAAAAGAGAAAAAAAAGTATATGTACAAGTGATGTAAGTATATTCAACATGAATAAAAAATAACTAAGTCCATCACTAATATGAAAATTTCCCATGTACTAGAAAAGAATGTCTAGACATGAATGTTGAAGATGATTCACTTGTGGAAAATGGCATTTCTTCCCTTAGAAATAAATAACTCTAATGTTTAATTTTTAAGAACCACTAAGTCAAATAAAGAATTTTAGGTAGTAAGTCTCATGATGAATGCCTTTAAACACTATATAGGTGTCCACAAGTCACAATCAAAAGATGTCACAACACAATCATAAATCCAACACTAATTAATGAGTGTGATAACTCAAGAAAAAGTGGAGACTCATAATAAATAATCCCAAAAGATTAAAAAAGAAGAAGTGATAATAGTAGTACCATAACTATCATCAAATAGGAAAAGGATATCCTCAATTGTTTGTTCTAGATCTATAATATGAGATTCATAAAAACAAGTTTGCAACACCTATCAAAAAATTATCCAACAAATCCAAATTTGAAGGACAAGAAATATCCTATTGAACCAAAGTACAAATACCAAGAGAATTAGGAGGTGGAGGAGAAGAAATAGTGGCACTAGTATCAAAAACTAAATCATAATAAAGAGTATTGTTGTGCATTTTTTGCACACACGCCCCGTTAAAAGCAGGGACCCTCTTTTTCTTTCGCTCTTGTTCTTTAGGCCCTTTGATTTTGAGGATTTTCCTCACCTTGGCATAAGCTTAAAATGCTTATCCTACTTGCCAAGTGATCCCCCTGTGTTACACATTGAAAATCTTAAGTTCTGATGGAAGTTCGGGTTTTTCACTGCTTTCGGGGTTTTCCACCCCGTCTGGATTTTCCTGGATTTCATTCAAAGTCTGGCTCTATTTGCTTTATCCTATGGTTTGGAGATTTCTAGTCTTCTTAGAATTCTACCTGGACTGGATTTTTCCAGAACTCCGTCTCCTTGTTGAATTCTCGGATTTTGGGTTTGGTCTTTTGTTTTCATGAATGTTGATAGCCCAGTCGCTGTTTTCTCCTGTTGATCAATGAGTCTAATAGTGCCTTGCATTCTTACTATTGCATTTTCGAGCTTGACCTTGTGTGTATGATTGTTTTCATTTTGGTTGATTGTTGGGTTTCGGCTTTGGGGCCATCACTAGTACCAATTGAATTGCCCTTGAGTGAATTTTGAGTCTCAATCCATTAATGAACAATTTAGCATTTGAGTCTAGGTCCTCAAATTTGTGATCTTCGATCAATTTGAGTGAGATCATTAGAGAACGTCGAAGTTCAAGTTTTCTGTCAGGTTCAGGATTTTCCTGTGCTAGCGGATTTCCCCAATTTTCCTTGTCCTCTGTGTTTTCCCAAAAAGCCAGAGTTTTGCCTGCTTCGCGGATTTCCACTCCCTCTAGATTTTCCTGAAATTCTATTGTCTCTGCATTTTCCAGAATTTATTGACTGTTGTTGTTTTTGCTAGAATCGGCCTGGTTTGGATTTTCCCAAAAATCCCATTTGGCCTGGATTCTGTGGAGGGGTGAAAATCCTGAACTGTGTAGAAATTTTGCATTAACAATATTTCAAAGGATTTAGATCTTTGCTTGGATTTATTTGAATTTTGAATATATTATTGGTGACGTGCTAATCTTGATCCTCATGATTATTGGTGCTAGTTTTTACTGAGTGCGGGCTGGATTTAACAAGCTCATTGAGGAAGTTATGGAGGAGATTAATTTGATTGAAGGAAGGTTTAGAACATTTATTAATTCACCTATGGCCGACCTGGAGAGTATTTTCTTCAAGATGCCAGATAAATTAAGATAGGGATGAAGGGGCCAGTTAATGATCAACTGCATTGGGAATTGTACTTCACATGCATTGGATTGGGTTGCATTGTAAATCTCAGGCCGACCTAGATGAGTCCCATGCATTTAATGCATATTTTATCTTATTTCAAATTTCTCTTGGCCGACTTGTCTGGGGCTATTTTATTTTTGTAAAATCTATATTGGGCCGACATGTTTTGGGGTTTTCTATAAAAATGGCATTTTGCCTCATTTGTAATGGGATTATTAGTAGAAGTCATTGGAGATAGTTCTAAGAAGCAATTAGGGTAGTAAAGTAAGAATTAGGGTTAGGAGTTAATCGATTCTAGAGCAAGTGTTGTAATAGAACAATAAAATTGTTGCTGAAATTTGGTGATTCAATACAATTGAAGACATTGTGATTTTTTGGTGATCTCTTTTGTGTTGACTTATCTTGCATGGTTCTCATGATTCTATCTTTCAAATTGCTCAAGGTTATTAGATATATGTTAGATTTAGATTTAGATTCGATTCAATGGTGTTCATGATTTGATGCTTGAAGTGTTGCAGCAATCCCTGGTCCATACTTTTTGCAACTAACTGATTGTTAGTTGCTTTGCAAAGTTAGCCTGGATCTTATATTCATTGTGCTTAGTTCAATTGTGGAGATTTATTCATTTCAATCACAATTGGGTTGCCTTGGATGAATGTTGATGATCTAAAAATCTTAATACCTTAGAAGATTGCACTGTTTCTGTAAGATTGTAGATTTATCTTGGTCAAGCAGGAATTAGTTTATGAGGGATTGGTCCATTTCAAGTATTTCATCATTTGCATTGCTAATCTTAGGAATAGTTAAATTTAGGAATCTCTCTGAAACCCTAACCTTTTGTTATTTCTTTATTATCTGGGTTAGATTTAGGATTGAAGTATCACCACATTGCTATATCTGATAAGTTCAAGATTCAGTATTTGCTTGTAGTAAGGTCCCTTTGTGATTACCAACATTTGCACATTTATCACCGAGTTGTTTATGCATTGTCAAGACCTGACATTAGAGACCCTGGGGTTATCTCTTGAAGCTTGCTGATAGAGATTTACCTTTCAAGAGAGATAGGATTTCATATTCTGTCTGAGTTATTGTTGTGCACAAAACATCACCAATAGATTGGCGCTAGAAGGAGGGCCTGAATAAGCAAGCTGGATTGATTTTTGTCTTCCATATCTCCTAAAAGATTCAAAAGAAGGACTAGATCTACGCCAGGAGAGGAGGAATTTCAAGAGTTACAAGTCCCTACTAGGTCAAGAAGGATCAGCAGAAGGGAAGAATCATCATCCACCCATTCACCTCCATCATCTCCATCATCCCCATCTTCATCAGGTTCATCTTCATCTAAGTCTGAGGACATTCCCATTCAGCAGCTTTAGCCAGCCGTAAATCAACCACCTCCACCTCCACCAATGGCTTTCCTAGTTGATAACCCATCTCCTTTATCTTTCAACCATTACAATCCTAAGCTTTTTTGCTCCAAGTTTCATATTAATGATTCCAAAAGGACTGCAGAGGAGCATATTAGGATTTTTAAAACTACCCTTAAAGATAGGGGAATTCATCATGAGGATGTTGCATGCAGACTTTTCCCATATTCCCTTGGGGATGAGACATTTCATTGGTATAACCAACTTCCTGCTTGGTCCATCACAACTTGGTTTTAGCTAGAGACTACATTTTTTTAGAAATTTGAGATCCCACTAAGTGCCTATGAGTTACTTTTGCAGTTTACTAGAGTCAAGAGGGAGGAAAATGAACCAATAGTGGCTTTCAATAATAGATTTCATAGGGCTTATGCTAGGCTGCAACCCCCTTATGCTATAGATGATGCTTCTGCCAGGGAGGTTTACTATGAAGCTTTGGATAGTTAAACATCTACTTTCATCAAATGGAAAGCAAACCCCCCTACCAACCTATTTGAAGCTTATGATGTGGTTGTTAAAGTATGGATTTGAGACAACACTTGTCTGGACCCTTGGCTAACCAAACTCCTATGATGAGTTCAGTCCCTCAATCACCCTTGGTTTCACACCCAGGTCATCCCTATCAAGTTCCACCCATGCCAAATTACCCTCCAAATATGAACCAGCCTACATTCTGTCATCAACAAGCTAAATACCTAGTTATTTGCAGAGCTCTGATATATTTAATTAGTCTTTGAACCATGGTTCACATACTGTTTATATGCAAAATTCAGTTGGTATTGTTCCTCAATCAAACAGTGCAGACAAGGATAGGTTGGATGCACTCACATAGCTAGTTGAGAAGCTAAACGCTAAAGTCACCTACCTAAGGCACCAGAATAGTCAATCCCAGGCAGCCCAAAAAGGGATTCAGTCCAATTATGATCAAAGCAATAGGGATATGATGCAGGATCAGGGGTAGAACTTTGACAGGGGACAACATCTTGATAAAGATTATGGAGGGTAGCCACCACTTCAGAATAATGGAAGAGCCTTAACCTCTCTAGATCAGCCAAACAATCAAGAAATATCTAGTGAAGTTTATTTGGAAAAAATGGCTTTGTCAGGATGGTGTAGGATTCATAATACTAATCAACATTCTGAGTCAGACTGTCAAGAATTTCAAACTACTGCATCTATTTTCCAACAGAAGGTTCAACATGCTAGCAATAGTTTGAGTGGGCTGGAGATAGTGCCATCTAACCCTTATGACGTATCGGTCATGGTGGTGAATCATGTCCCATTTCCAAGAAGTGAAGAGAATGAACCAGAAGAAGAACATGATAAAGGTGTTGAAATAGGGTATGCATATAGTGAAGAATCAATGATTCAACCTTTTGGAGATAATGAGGAGAATGATAATGGTCCATTAGATGAAGAAGAGTCTACAAATGACGAGGTTCAAGCGTGTCATCATGTTTCTACAAAATATTTCATAAATGGAGGATAGTTTGACGCTAATAAAGGAGGAAGCATTGAAAGTAACAGGGATAAATTTGTGGTTGGCTCTGAGGACCACTGTTCTACCATGATTGCAAAGAAAATAGTGTAAGGAAAGTAAAGGTGCAGAAACAACTCTCCTAATGCCAAAACCTCAGAGAAGAATGTAGATATACTTTTAATTTTTTCAATTACAGTTCAATTAAGATGCACTATGAAGTAGATAGCAGAAACAGAGTATTTGACAATCACACATGAACACCAGTTATACGTGGGAAAACCCTTACAGGAGAAAAACCCACCACACCAAGAGAAGCCACATTGTATTACAGTAATAAAGATTACATACAAGTTTCAGACTTATCTTTCTCATGTCTATATACAACAACATTCACCATGAACAATCTTAAAATATGAACCCCAAGAGAACACGCATTAGAATACATTACTAATCATACAACCACCCAGCAATCGGTCGATGCAACCAACGGATCTCAATCTGCAATCACAGAGTATAACCATGTTGTTCCATGTTCGTCGAGCTTCCTCATAGAACTGTCACAATGAACAATCTTCCAATTGTTCAGATTCAGATTTTCCTATTGGTCCACAAGACTCTACATAGGATAGTCAAATGGTCAAAAGAGATTCAAGCTTTGTTGGCATCTTAGTGAGACACTAATAGTGTCTCCCTGATTCCCAAATGCTTCATATCAATGTCGCCAAGAGTTATCATTATCACCAAGATGTTTCACCGAGCTTACAACTTGTATCGGCTTCAGTTTTCCTTTTGGCAAGAGTATCGCTCTCGCCAAGACATCCCAACGAGCCTTCTTGTGTTACACCGAGGCACTAAGTAGTCAGAAAGACCTATCACTTTCACTAGGAGAGATCATAGCGAGGTCCAAAAGTCTCATAGATGTGAGTTTACCATTTGGCAAGAGTATCGTTCTTCGCCAGGACCTCATGCCGAGTCATCAAGGGTTATACCGAAGTCACATGTTATACCGAGCTCCAAAGAATAGTCGGAAAGACTTAACAACTTTTCTGAGAATTCTTATCGAACACATATATGTTACACCAAAGACCTCTCATCATCGACGAGACTCACCAAATTCGTTGGGACTTCTTATCGAAACCATCGTGTTACACCGAGACCATTAGTCGCCATGAGTTTTATCGAGAATAGACTTCAACATCGACGAGACATAAACACATCACCGAGACATCATAATGAAACAATCATTGTTACTCCGATGAACCCAAGTGCATTCCTGTCGGCGAGACTTTAACTATTTGCTAGGAAATCATAGCAAGAACCCTTTAGTTATCCCAAAGACTTCAATACAAAACATACTGTCATCAAGACTAAAGCTTTCACTGGGAATTCACACCGAACAAAGTCTTTGGGCCAAAGGTCTTCCTGATATACGATTGAATGGCCTATCAGCCAAAGATCTCCATGGTCGGTAAGAGGTCACCCTGAAAACAATGTCATAGTGAAGACTCCAATGTAAACACTGTCGGCGAGACTCCTGCAAGGTCACAGTGACCTGTACAAAACAACAAGATGTTCCAAACTACTAGTCGGCCAGACATATGAGTTGTCACACCGAATTGACTCCAATAGAGGTTTTAGCCTATGATGATTGAGGCATATTTCCAACAAAAATTACCCTAAGGAATTAGAAGAAAACATTTCTAGTCTCGAAAGAATTGTCTCAATACCTTGCACAGTTTGGGAGATATTAAATTGTTCGTCTTGAGAAATTTCTCCAATGCAGCTTCAAATTTACATATGAAAACCTTAGAGGCCCCAAAGCATCTTGAAAAGTGGACAAACCAATCTTCAATGGATTCGGTATTGTAGATCTCCTCGAGAGCTTTCCAATGATATGTTATAATAGCAAATCGAACACTTGGATCAAAAGTTATGGCCCCGCGAAGTTGCCCCACTAAAAAGTGAATTTCCTTAAAAAGAAATCTTGCTAAGTAAGAAATCAATGGGAGAGACTTTTGGCACCAAAACAAAAGGGAAAATTACACTTTCTAGAACATTCTAGGGTGGTTATAGGGTAAAGTAAAAGGGGTTAATTGGGGTTGTAGAAGGTGGCTCCATTAGTGTCGATTGTGGCTCCAAATAATATATTTTGTTTTCAAAGTTGATTTTGTGGTAATAAATCAAGCCCATGAAGCTGTAGCATTGTAAGTTATGAATCTGTAATTTCATTTTTTGAAAATAATTGAAAGTGAATTATTTTATATCTCGCATCTTTTGTGTTGGTATCTATTATTGTGATTTGTGTGGGTTTCGAGTGGTGTGGCCTTCATCAAAATGTGTTAAAGAAATGACTACTAATATAAGAGAAAATAGCCAATTTCATCATCTTGGAATGTAATGGTTGTGGTTCATGCCACATTGCATTAAAAATTTGAAGATCATCCCAATCACACATGGTTATATAGTTATAACTCGACTCATATTATATATCGAATAAATCTAATAGTGTCAAGCCTATTCAACATAGTTGTTCTACAATATATGCATAAAATAAAAAGAAGAATATGACTTGACAACATGCTAGGAGATACATTTCTTGTAATTGTCATGACATATTGTGTTTCCCTCTCCTACATATTACTTTGGCATAGCTATTATTTGCATACGTATTAAGATAAATATGATTTTGTCTAAGCATCCATCTCTTAGATCATTGGGTTGAAATTTGAATTTTACAATCTTGTAATCACACTTCTATCATGATGTTTTATTGTCTATAATCTATTTCATATCAACAATTTTGATTATTGTTATTGTACACTTCATTACTTTCAAATCACTTTCATTTGTAACACCTTAGAATTTGTTTTAGTGTGTTGTCTATTAGACCTGTAACCCTTAACCAAATCAATGGTATTAGAATGTATTTCCTATCATGCCTTGGTGGCATTATAATTTTTTATTTCTTGGCATTTTTTTTCTTATTTGCATAAGGTCTGATTATTACAAGCTTGGTCTCCAAATATGTGATCATTTTTCTTACCTTCCTAATCATTTTATATGAACTTAGTAAATGGTATAAAAATCATATGCTAGAGATTCCAAATTCAAAAATATATTTGAAGATGATGGAGAATGATTTACAAAGGAAAAGAGATAACTTTACTAAGAATTTATAGTGAAATCGATCTCATTTAGACTTGTCAACTATTTTAGTAAGTCATTTGAAGGTTAAACAATGTATAAGGTACTTGTATAAATCTTGGTATTCCTATATTTGAAGGAAAAATAGACATTAGTTCTCTAGAAAATTGGCTAAATCTATGTAATTCTTGTAATCCTAGGTATGACAGAATTTGAATTACTTTCTAGCCTTGGGTGATTTCAACCTTTCTCATACTAGTATCCTTTTCCTCAGTTCCCTGCACCCCTATTTCCCAATTCCTTCTATCCAACTAACCTTCATACTTTTGTCTCCTTGTTCACTTCACACCTCAATTCTCTAATCCATACTAGGCCTTTAACTCCTATATAAGGCAAGCAATCTCATCAAATTTGGTATATTTTTATCATCACACCTAAACCCTAGTTCAAGCACTTATGTTTGACTATTGGATCTAAGGATGAAAACCCTTTGGTTTTTATAGGGTAGCTTCATATGAAGGTTGCATCAACATTTCAACTTGGATGACTACAATATGTTCAGATATTTTACTAGCATGGTTGTTTTTTAGAATATCAATTGTAATAATTAAAGTTTTAATTATAAAATATGTATAGTAGTAGATATATATAATCATTTGAATGAAATGTACGAATGAAACACTCAATTCTAACTAGTTTCTTTGTGTGAACTTATTTTATTTTATGTGGAAATTTTAGATCCAATCATTTGATATAAATGTTTTGGTTGATTTTATTACAATATTTCATATTTGAGTAATTTATATGAATATTTTATCTAAGGTTCATTACAATGGTACCAAAGCTTTGATCTTGCTAGCCAATAAGGTAACTCAATTTATGAATGTGCCCTGGTAAATGAGAGATCATATATCAAGAAAGGGAGTGAAAGTGATTATAGGAACCAAATATAGGAGAAGATATGGTAAAAGGAGAAAGAGAGAAGTAAAAATTAATAGCTAAAGAAAAAGAAGAATTCTAGAAGAATAGGTTTAGAATGCACCACAAAATATGGATTTGACATATCTAATGGTGTAAATGTTACATGCTATAAAATATTTGAAAATCTCAAATCTTACAAAGGCGTCAAGGAGAAGGAAGTAAATCTACAAATAATAGATTGAGGGTTAGTTCCATGCCAAAGTGTCATCAAAACCCATGTTTTTTTTTATAAAAAGAGACAAGGAATAAAAAGTGCTTCAAGAATCCCCTAGAGAGGGAATTGACAAAGTTTTTGAAGAATACTTAAGTAAATCTAAAGCCTTAAAAAATTAAATATATTTTGTTAGCTACCTAGACATCATTGATAAGAAAAATTCTAAGAGAAGAACCCTAGATGGAAATTTAAAAATGGAATTATAATGTTGCAACAAAAGTATAGGTAAGTTAAATGCTCCCACCATGGTATTAACACTAAGCTTGGTTGTAGAAATTGTAACCTTACTTTACCTTCTATCCTATGGGGGAGGAAATGCCATTTAGTTTGACACATTGCATTTATAAGGTATTTCTTATGATTGGTGTCACCATGGCTTAGTCACATAAGGACATAGCCTTGTAAAAACATGTGATGGATTTAGTTAAAGGATTATAGATCACTTTGAGTGAAAATTGATGAGGATGAGTATTTTAGAGAACTTGTTAGGATCAAACAACAATTCATTGAATCTTATATTGCCAAATCTTAGTAAACTACAATAATGGTTCCTAATATTTTTGAAAAATGATTTTTCTATTCATTGAAGCTTTGTTTGATCAAAGGGATTATTAATGTGTTTGAAAGAAGCACTCAAAAGAGCCCTAACACTTTAGCCATCTATTATTAAGGGTAAATTCATATCTCAATCCAAGGAACCCACCATTGTGAAACATAAATGATTTTTTTGGAAGTGTAATGAACCTACTGGTTCATTAACTATAAAACTCTCTAATTTTTTTATTAAAAAAACTAATACTAAGTTATTTGAAAATATAATATCATAAGATTGATGTCTATTTTCATAAAAAGGATAGAAGATTGAAATTGTAAACATTTACCAAATTATTTACATCAAATACTCACATTTCTTTATAAAATAAGAATATTGAACAAGTTTTACTATGAAGTATATCATCAGTATATTTTATCAAAATATTACAATGCTTTTACCATTATTACATCATTCCAAGAATCTAGATCATTATAAAAGGTTACAATCATCATAGTATAGACATGATATACAATAAAATATAAATAATACAATGCCATGAAAAATCAAATGTGATGTCTCTAATAAAGAAAGTCTTCAGAATCTCAACTATAAGAGGGAGAGAATCACCCAAGTGCTTTTCCTCCAACCACATACCTATGGTCCCCCACACACCTTCCAATTGGAAGTGGCCATACCCTTCAAGAAGGTAGCAAATCTAGAGGATCTCCATGATCACCATGCCATTCAAGAAGTAGTGTTGTGTTCTAAATTGTAACATTATGTCATACAAATCTAGATACCCTATAGTTAAGTATGAACTATTTGATTGATTGTGACAAAATAAACAATATGAACAACAATGAAAGAAATAATTTTTCATTACTTTGGCCAAGGATTTAGCAATAAAATAAACATGTTTAATTAAGATAACATGTGTCATATGTTCACACACCTCTTTCTTAAACTGGTTATTGACAATATAATTTTCACATTCAAGATGTAAATTGATACAACATAATGGTTCATCCATTTTAATCTTTAATAATTCAAATCTAGATAACATTCTCAAACCTCAACCATAAACATTGTTATCTTAGATTTTGCAATAATATTTTTAACTCAATCCACATAATATGATCATGAATTCACATACTATCTTTCACAAATATATACATACATGTTTATATATATATATGATACTCATATTAACATATTTGTACATGCAACTAGTATACATTGATACTCATATGAGTACTTATACTATCTTTTCTTCATGCTCTCATTAAATAAGTTTACTTGATATGACAACTTATGGAAAACAATATAGTTCTTAAAAAATCTAGTCTTTAGGCATCTTGCCTATATTTATTTATCAATCAACATAAAACTAACAAAGTATGCACAATCACTCTCAACTATAGAGTCTATTGTTTGAACATCAAAATGTATGATAGGATTTGACATATCTCTAACCCATGATTTTGTAATCTTCACAAATCGAGGTTTACAAAAATAGTTCTTAATCGATCATGCAATATTTCACCAAAATAAGGAATAATAGTGACCTATTTCGTCACACAATATTTTACAAAATAAAAGAAACAAACCAATCTACTCGACAATATTGTATACCATTAACATTGGTAACATTAATGACATACAATCTCAGTGAATACGACCAAATTTACCATAATTTTAACTACAAAAAGCATTTACAAAGACATCCTTCGGTGTCTCTTTAAAATAAATAAGTAGGGTTTAAGCTTAAAAGAAAATTCTTTGGCCACAATATAAATCCCAATACATATTAAAATTTAGGGCACTTTAGTTGATCAAATATAAGCTATGGTTTGAAAGGTTGACAAATCTTTGACTTTTACATTTACTTAGCTACAACTTATGAGATCGGTAAAAACAATCCTTTACATGATCAAATATTTGACCTAATGATTGACATTAGTAGATGGATTCTATTGTTTAAAATTTATGGTCAAAAGCCAATATTTAACATAAATAAACCTTTAGTAAAAAATAGGCCAATAATATAAGGGTCAAGCATTGATAAACCATTGGTCATGAAAGACGATTATAACAAAGAGAAACATAGATAAATCTCTATTCAAATAGGTCATCATTATAAGGATTTAACATTGGTAAATCTCTAGTCATGTAGGTTGACTATAACAGTAAAAGCTTTTTAAACAAAAGCCTAAACTATACCTTAAAATTTGCAAAGTTTAAGCATAAACCAAATAGAGCATGAGTTTAAAATGATATAGGCTCTCACAACAAGATTGAACAATAATTCCTTGACAAAAACAACTACATTGGTTAATAACTAATGACCTTTAACTGACCTTTAAAACCCATAAAGAACATTTTGCAAACAAATGAGAATGCAAATAAACAAGGATTCCTTCAATTTTCTTTTCAAAGAAAAAAATTAAATCTTAACTCATTCTCAAAATGTTTCAGGTCGATTAAGTATCTTAAATAAATTTAAGGATTTATTGCATACTTGTTCACAAGTAGAAGACTAAATTTCAATTCTTGGATGATCTAATCTCTCCTCTACTCTTTTCTTCCCAACTTATTTACTTCGCCCATATCACCCTCTATTTTTCTCTCCTTCCATTTATTTTCATCCTTTCCACTTCCCTGAATACAAGCCCATAAAAACTGGCAAATAACTTTTTTTGTTCCAAATATCTCCACTTCACAGAGAAATACTACTATTGTTAATGCCTCTTTTATGTTTCATTAATTTAAGGGACAATCCACTTCGAATTTGTAACAACTCTCTTGAGTGTCCTCCAATTTTAAAGTACTTATCATTTAATACCATCCTGCAATGGTAACAATTACAATTATAATTATATGTATATATAAATATATATACTTATATATGTGTATATACCTTATACATACATACATTTATAATTTTCATGGCAAGAAGAAGTCTTCTAATATCCTAAATCTTCATAGAAAGATGAGTAGCGATACATGAATTATACTTATGCAAACTAATGTTGAAATGGTTGCTTCATGTTAAGCAATTTTTTATTGTACAACTAGACACTCAAAGGAATATTTGTACAAAATTTTGGTTGTTTTTTCTATTGTATTATAACTTGAAGTGGCCCATGTGTCATCATTTGAGGGGTTTCCTATACCCATATCGAGTCTCTAAACTTTTAGATACCAAAAGATTACATATTGGGTAAGTGTGATTTGTAAAGCATTAATTTTTTTTACTTCATGACATTTTTTAGGATAGTGGACACCTTATTGGATGTTATAGATGTTAAAGATCCAAGATACTGAGAGGGGGGGTGAATCAATATCTTCTTAAATTTTCTGATCAGATACCATCCAATTATTCCAATGCAAACAATAGCATAAATGAATAAGAGCATTAACAGAACATAAAATCAGAGAACACAAGAACACCAAGATTTTTACGTGGAAAACCCAAAATGGGAAAAACCACAGTGAGTGTTATCTCATGATATTATATAACCAGTTATAGAATATTATAAAATGGTGGCTCACTACTAGACTCACTGTCCAAAAACAAAGGCTCACTGCCTACAGAATTACAATGATTGAATGGCTTTCAACTAGAAAATGAACTGACATAGTACACCTAATAAGTGCAGATTTAGTTCCAAATAAAGCTCAATAAATAGACTTAACACATTTCATCATGTTCGCACTGCTTCACTTCTTCGCACAAAAATAACTTTCTTTAAAAACTATCCATTATATATATCCAATCTTCTTCACAAGCATTAATTAGGTTGGCCTAATTAGATGCACTTCATATTTACCAAAAATATTATTTGTTGGCCTCAAGCTTCAAAAAAAAGAATAGCCTACATGCTTCAACAAGTCAACACAGACCTAAAAATAGGTCGCACATATATCCGCATAACAAGACTATTTTCACCTTCACACAATTCACCAAGGAAGTCAGCCAGGAATAGACTTCAAACCAAAAGACAAAAATATTCTGTGCAAGCACCAGATGTGTGAAAACTTGGATGTACGTGCTCTCGACATCTGCAAACCATTTCCCAAAACCACAAGCAACAATGCTCACTAGAAAACAAATGTGGATCAAAATACTAGAGGATTTAAGCAAAATATAGGTTCAGATACCAGACTAGAATACCAGAGTAACTGTAGTGCAGTTGCAACTCATACATCATGGTGACATCAATGACAAACAAAAAGTAACAAAATGAGATGTTCTTCATTTTTCAACAATCTCCCCCTTTTTCATTGATGGAAAAATGTGCCAAAACCAAAAATAGTATTTACAGAGTTCTCTATTTATAGAACTTCTCCCCCTATCACTAACAATCCACCACTTCACTCCCCCTTTGACATCAAGGACAAAGGGTGTGCCAAAAAAACAACTAAAAAACATTAAAGCAAAGAAAACAAAGAACCATATATCAACTAGAAGATGATGAGCCTTGAAGCTCCTTCAGAATACCTTCGTAGACTGTTTTTCCTTTTTCCTAGCCTTCCTTTGCTATAGTCAACATCTTGTTCAGAGATTCCAATTGTATCATAACTTCTTCAGCATCGTCTAGAGTACCAAGATTCAGATTTATCTTCTCAAGCCTTTCAGCGCATGCTAGAGCTTCTCTAACTGAAGCGTATTCCATTCTTACAATATCACTCAGTAGACTGAATTTTTTGATGATTTCTTCTTTCTATTTCTACAAGGCAAAGAAATTTTCTCTGTGTGTAACAATGGCCTTCCAGATTGATCTATCTTTATCTTTAGATATGCTATAAGTACCAGAAGCAATAGAAAATTGGGACTCAATGGAGTCCATGACAATCTTGATATTCTAAATGGCATTCAACCACTTCAAGCAATAGGATAGAACAACATCTGCTTCAGATTCATAAACTTTCACCGCTTCCAAACTCCTTTCGACACAAGAATGTGCAAGAGCACATTTTTCCTGTAAGGCCAACAGTCTTTTCTCTGCCAAGTTTTCTTCTACCTCATGTCTTATCTTTTCATTAAGTCTAGAGGAATACTCATTGAAGGAGTCTAACAATAATCTCAGATTTTCAATAGGGGCTAGTGATATATCAATGGATGTACTGGGCATAGCTTCTTGTAATGCCTCCAAAGCATCTTCTATTAGTTCCATTCCCTTTTGATGTGTTTCAAGAATTTCTTTTCTTTCAGATGCTTGCATAACATCACCTAACATAACTTTATGTACATGAGACATCTTTTCAACATCAACATATCCTTCAATCAAAGGGAGTTTCAAAAGTTCCTGAGGAATAATCAGTTGAAATCTAATCTGCTTAGATAATAAACCTTTCAGTACATCACCACTAGAAGATGAATCATCGGAATGGTTCAGAGATTTTACAATCTATTTTTCTTCTTCATTTTTCTTGGAGGATTTCTCAACTATCTTTTCTTCCTCTCCTTTTTCTTTTTCTTTATCTTCCTTTAGTACTTCTTCTTCTTCCTCTTTCTTTTCATCCTTTCACCTTCATCTTTATCCTCTTTATCATTATTGTTCTCTTCCTCATTTCCATATTTTTCATCTTTATTCTGCTCATCTTCAGGATTATCTTGTCCTTCTTCATTTCCTTGACCATCACCTTCAGTATTGCCATTATTTTCTTCCTCATTACCTTGCTCTTTTTTTCTTTTTTCTTCTTCAGTATGCTTCGAAGGAGCATCATTATGCATCTCAGGCTCATCTTCTCCTTCATTCTTTTCATTAACTTCATCACCAATATTAATTTCAACATCAAAATTATCAGAGATATTTTCATTACCTGTTTACAGAGGAACATTTTCCTTAGCATTTTCAGCAACAACATCATCACTGGTTTTGAGCATACCATACTTTTTTGCTATCTCCCAAATAATTTTAGCTGTTTCCTTCCTCACTTTCTTTGTCAGCTTCTTGTTTCTTGTCATCAACATATTTACCCTACCCTTCATTCAGAACATTTCAACACAGATCTAGATCTTCTTTAGGGATTCCAGATCATCATGGGTCAAAGAAGACCCAATCTTATTATATGTTGCATTTCTAATCTTTTCTTCAAACACAACAACCTCAGATCTTCTTTTCATCAAATCATCCCACATGCTTTTAGGGACATCTTTCTTTATGTTTTCCGATTTTACCTCTAAGACAATGACATACTCAATAACAACTAAAAGCAATGTTTTCTTATCTTCTCCTCCTCACATCACCTAAGTGTCAGATGGGTTTGAAGCATGTTTTTAAAAAAGTCAATAAACATTGGGGTGCCATTCTGCTTCATACAAGGAATCTCATAACTTTACCTAGTTATCTTGGTTCATCTTCTTAGCTTCTCCAGAGAGGCTCCCATCAACTACCCTAGCCTCTTTGATCTGTGCCTGGGTGCAGCCATGTATACCATACCATAGTTCTCTTTGTCTCTCAGATGAAGACAAATGTGTACTCTTTTGGGAACCACAACATTTTGGATGCACTTTTCTCACCTGTAGGTAAACTCCCTCTCCCTCTTTTCTCCCTTGCAAGCTTTGTTTCTCAGATCTTCTCTCATCTTGACTTCATCCTCAGTAACACCTATATCATGTTCTCTTGCTTCCTCTCTTCTTCCCTTCCCTCTCTTAGCAAGGCAGGTGGACCTGAGTGGAGCCTAAATACTTTCCTCTCCTTCCCAAAGATCTAGTGGTTGACCTTGCTGGAAAACAACACCCTGGGCCCTTTATTATCCCACTTAGGCTCACCACAAATTGTGGGCTTGTAGAGGACTTCTTGCAAAAGCGGTATTTCTACTGCCCCTCTTTCAAACTAGGGGATGATTCTCACCCTCTCTTAGCATGTATCCCTTCCAAGGGAAATCTCCTCATCAGTGAAACTAGCATCTTTAAGTGTTTTCTCCACTTTCTTCCTAATCTTGGGCTTTTGTTGTTCCATATGTATTTCCATAGACTTCTCTGCATATGTCCCAATTCTAGGTTCATTGGGGTCCTTTGGATTCTTTAGCAACATCTACACATAGCCTTCAACATCTTCTTCTGTTATCTCATATCCAAGAGGCTGAATCCAGATAGTTCGAGGTTCTATAGCCTCAATCATGCATTCATCAGTGGAGACATGAAATATGATGTCATGCTTATACTTCTCCACAATTTTCCTCAAAATTCTATCCCTTTCATTCATATTCCTTTTGAATATTGCAAAGAAAGCTGTTAGGGAATCCTCTTAAGCATTCAAATTTCCAAGATTATGCATGTGATCAAAAAATTGATGTCCCACCAGTCTGGATGGGTTCCAGAATACATCTTCACTTTTTCCCAAAAGCCTCTTCATGAAGTAGAACAATAGTCATATGATCAACGAACCAATCTTAAAGGAATAATTCTTTTCCTTTGTTTGCTTTATGTTTTCTAACAAATTCTCATACCTAAAGTGAAGCTCTGGGCTGCAGGTTGGTGACCGTGACTTTCTAATTTCAATTTCATGCAAGCTGTGTAGCTTCCAAAACATGTTCTGTAGCTTCAATTTTGTAATCCACCTTGAAAATTTGAATCGCAGGTACTAGTTCCTCGCTATAGGCCCTTTTGGTTGTAAATAAGTACAAATTTCTCAATGATTTTCTTCACTACTCTATTCTTTTTACATATTTTAACGTATTTTTTTCCCTCTTATCCCAAAGACTAAAGACCTTAATCGCTTTCTTATTAATAAGTGTGGGGCCTACCAAAATTAAAAGATTTTTTTTCGTGGAATTTTTCTTTAACCAACTTCAAAATTTGTCATTGTAACCTAAATTAGGAAGTTTCTCCGTACATCCAACCTTTTGTCAACCACATTTGAATAATTGGGTTTTACCCTGAAGTCATCACTAGTAAGCTCCTTTTTCCACAGGTCAATTAGTTTTACACGATTGTACTCCTCAAACTTAACTCTAATCATCATCCTAGTATCCTTTACCGACATTACACCATGTGGAATTGAAAAAAGTGCACCCATGCAATCATCTTCAAAGAATTTTGAAGAGTAAATTTCTGTAAGAGGGCCTCGGCCTCTCTGATACTTTCACAACTATAGGAGTTGATATTCTACTGGTACTGAATTCAAGCTTTTTAAATTCATCAAAACATTAACAGGCTTTAGGGAATTAGGGAAACAATTCTTTTCACAATAATGTAATCCACATAGCTAGGGGCTCTACAACCTAACCTTAATTATCTTTAGGAATGCTTCAAAAGTTCTCCAATTCTTCAAATGCTCGAATGAACTAAATGCCTTGATCATTTTCTTTATAAAATGACAAATTTCCCTAAATCGCATTTATTGCGGCAGACTCCAAAAAGCTACTAAAAACTCCTTTTACACAGGCAAACCCTAATTTGCTGCACAAAGAACCATCTCTTCATATTTTCTACCAGTTCCTTTCCTGCAAACTCTTAAACTCCCCACCTCGCCTTTTCCTTCCTCATGCTAGCCTCCTCTCAGATAAATCTTCATTTATCCAGGGTTGCTAAATTCCTTTTGGGATAAAGCTCCTTAAAGTGGACTCCTTTGCTGTGGGTCTAAAGATTGGAATAAGTCAGTATCCCCTGTACTGACAGAGCACAGACTCACTGTTCTGCTCCTCCCCTCTCCAAATCTCTTTCATCTCTTGCTTTAGACCCCATCTTTTTTTCAACCTTCGCCAGATCTATTCTTTTCTAAATTTAATTGGTTTCCTTTGTTCCTCCTTCTTTGCTTTTGTAGACTCCTCGAAACATGTCCCTATTTGTTGTAGTTATAGCACAAACATCCCTTGATTATCGACCCCTTTGTTCTGCACTCCACTAGCTTTTATGTCCATGTTATATGTTTTTTTTAACATCCATTGAAATATTGACTCATTCTTCTTGCATTAAACTGATTCATCATCATGGTTTTTCATTCACTTTCCCTATGTCCAGTTATTTTGCATGTAAAACATTGACCAACAAAAGGACTAGGGAATCTCTCAGATCTTAATCCCCGCTTCTCGCTACTCCGGGCCTCTTATGACCAAACTTATTTCTAAGGAAAAGCAAGCTGTTTAAAAGAAGGGCACCTTTGTACATTGTCAGGCTCCCAAACCTGAGTAGTCTCCCTAGTAGAGTTTCCTTGAATCTCCTTTATCTTTCCCTTTATCCGAGTCTCAATCTGACTCCCAGCTTTAGAGATTCCCCACTTCCAGTATAATTTCCTAGGACCACCTTTTCTTTGTTTCCATTTTTTGTCCCTCAGCAATTCAATCCATGCAAGCCTTCTCCGAGCTAGATTTGAATTTCTTTTTCACAAGTTTTTTTCCCTTTCCTTTTGATCCACTTTAAAGTCTACACTCTTTTATCTAAGCCTGGTGCAATCTTCGGGACTTTGGATTTGTACCTTCAACCTTGTCTCGCATTAATTCCTTCAATTTCTCTTCCACTTAACTTTCAACCCAACAACACTTCATTAGCCCTCTCAATTGATTAGTTACTCCTTTATGCCCTGTCTCTTCTTTAAACTCTTTCATGTCTCTTAAGTTTCTAGACACATTTGTTCACATCTTCAAGATTTTCTTTTAGATCTCTATTTTCTGTTTCAACTTTATCAAGATCTTCAAGAGTATTTTGGAGCTCTCCTTTGTCATTCATTTCTTCCATCTTCAGGATCTCCCTCAAGCTATTAGGATTAACCAAAAAAACTGAGCTCTGATACCAATTGTTAAAGATCCAAGATATTGAGAGGGGGGTGAATCAATATCTTCTTAAAATTTCTGATCATATACCATCCAATTATTCCAATGCAAATAATAGCAAAAATGAATAAGAGAATTAATAGAACATAAAATCAGAGAACACAAGAACACCAGGATTTTTACGTGGAAAACCCAAAATGGGAAAAACCATGGTGAGTGTTAGCTCACAATATTATATAACCGGTTATAGAATATTACAAAATGGTGGCTCACTGCTAGGGCTCATTGTCTAGAAACAAAGGCTCACTGCCTACAAAATTACAATGATTGAATGGTTTTCAACCAAAAAATAAACTAACAGAGTACACCTAATAAGTGCAGATTCAGTTCCAAATAAAGCTCAATAAATGGACTTAACACATTTCATCATGTTTGCACTGCTTCACTTCTTCACAAAAAAATCACTTTCTTAAAAGACTGTCCGTTATATATACCCAATCTTCTTCACAAGCATCAATTAGGTCGGCCTAATTAGATGCACTTCATATTTACCAAAAATATTATTTGCCGGCCTCAAGCTAAAAAAAAAGAATAGTCCACATGCTTCAACAAGTCGGCACAGACCTAAAATAGGTCACACATATATCCACATAACAAGACTATTTTCACCTTTACACAATTCACCAAGGAAGTCAGCCAAGAATAGACTTCAAACCAAAAGATAAAAAAAATATTCTGTGCAAGCACCAAATACATGAAAACTCAAATGTACATGATCCCGACATCTTCAAACCATTTCCCAAAACCGCAAGCAACAATGCTCACCAGAAAACAAATGCAGATCAAAATACCAGAGGATTTAAGCAAAATACCGGTTCAAATACCGGACTAGAATACTAGAGTAACTATAGTCTTGATCTTGCAGTTGCAACTCATATATCATGGTGACATCAATGAGAAACAAAAATTAACAAAATGAGATGTTCTTCATTTTTCAATAATAGAATACTTAGGGTGGTGTGGGATATCCATGTGCAAGCTTTGGTATGCAATAAAATCATTAAAAATAAGTATTTTTTTATCTATAATAGTGAAATCAATAGGTGTAGTACATAGTGAAAGTGCTCTCTTTGATGGTGAAAGAACCATCTACTATGATAAAAGTGAAATTATCACCATAAAAGCCAAAATAATTCAATGAATGCACATATTTATATTTATTAGATGTGATGAATTTATCATGACACTTTTGTGGCATCTAGTGATGTCCTAGTTCTTAGATTCACTCCTTTGACATAATTTTTTATACTTTCTAGCTTCCTAGATTGATTATATCATACAAATATAACCATTGTGGCATGTATAGAACCAATTATTAGTGATTTTCAATAATAGCATGGGAAAGGTGGTGAGATATTTTAGACATTGTTTGGGGCCATTTTTGTCTATATGAAAGCTTTATTACTAAGCATAAGGATTATGGCCTCTTTGTAAATCCTATTTTTGAAGTACTAAGTGACCTTGTACTCACTTTTAGTTATAATCTTTATTTGAAGGAAGTTTCTCTAGAGTAAATTTATCTTAATTCATGGTTTTTTCTCTCTATCATATTTCATTTCCTTGCTGAATTAATGCAATATAAATTTTATGTGAATTTTCTCTCTATAACTAAGAATTTGATTTGTTGATGATGAATAAATATGGGTAATATCTTCCCTATTTTTGGATCGTAGGAACCTAATTGTGTTATTACCAAAGAAGAATGGTACATGTGTAACACCCGCCACGAAACCCTAGAGAATGCCACACACATAACATAAGCAAATAATTTTTTTTTCAAAAGTGTAATTAAACAAGTAAAGTAAACTACACTTACACACATTCTCTAAGGTACATGACAACGCTTAATTACAATACCCATTACTAGCAAAAGTTACTAAGCATAACTTATATTTATAACTCAAGAATTAAAGATCATAGATCCAAAACATTAACATACATCATTTAAGTTATAAAGTACAATAATGAATCCATTCACACTTTGCATTTATTTAATATTACAATTACAACTCTCATTTCCAAATGAGATAGTTTATACCAAAGTGTTACAATTACATAGTATAAAGGTTCTCCTCGAATAACAATTGAGGAGTGATACAATTAAAAGGTATCCAACTGATACAAAAGTGACATAAGAGAAGTACAAATTCACTAATACACACGAGCTCTCCAAACAAGAAGTACCCGCCATCACGAACAAGAACTGGGGACCCAACGGTGTAAGGTGCACGTTCCACCCAACCATGTGGTACCCGAAGGACCAACCCCCGTGCTAGGAGATAGTAAAAGAGCTTCCTACACAAACCTACAACCTCTAGACATAGGCAAAACAATACTAAACTACTCAAGTACAAAACTAACAAAATGGTTACAATGCTTCCAGATAACAATGATCAACTGCACAATACGACAAAATGACTCACGGTTGTCATAGGAGCAGTGTCATCACAAATTTGCATGGGTTACCCTAGCGAATCTTTCTAGGTTCCGGCCCCCATCTTGGGTTACCCTGGTGGCCTCTTACGAAACTTGACCCCACATGCAATCCAATGCAGAATCGATTATCTTTCTAAGAAACAAGATATCGATCATGCCATTCCAGACCTTGTCATCTCATCCCAAGTATTTACTAGCCCTTGAGTCCATGAGTGAGGCATTAACAAAAGTTAAGTGTTTAAACTACCCTTTTTCCCCTAACATATTTAATTAAGTTATCACTGATTAGTTTAATTAATTAATTTATTTACTCAACAAAATAAATTTAATTAATTAGTTTATTTACTTAATAAAATAAATTTAACCACGAGGATTACATTACCTTACCACATAAGTGAAATTTAATTAATTAATTTTTCCATTTAATAAGATAAATTTAATCAATAGATTAAATTACCTTACTAATTGAATAAAATTAAATCAACTAAATTAAATAACAATTTTAATCTAAAATACTTAAATTAACATTACCACCACTTAAATATTAATTCCCACATATAATTTCCACTGATAATAAATTATCAAAACATCAAAGACGACATGACTCAACAACAAACTAGACACAAACTGACGACATACTATGATAGGGTTGTGGTTTGACAAGGGAACTTCGTTACTATCTCCCAATCAACAAAAACATTGGGATATGGACACGTTCATGCCTATGAAGTCAGGTGGAGATGATGTCCTGTACCTGCAATCCTGTAATCAAGATGAATGTCGTACATGGATAAAACATAACAGTCACACCGTGAAGAGGAATCATGGAATCACAGGGCGCTCACATGCAAGTGATGTAATCCCATCCCCTTCACCCATACAATCACATCAAGACTGAAAAAAGTAAAGTATCATTAATCAATAGATAAGCACATATCAATATCAACAACTATGCTAATCAAAAGCATAACATAAAACATAAACATCCGCATAGTGCATCATCACATCAAAATATAACATCATCATTGCTCTAATGCCCATGATCATAAAAAAATAACAAATATATGAGTCTGCCAAAATAAACACACTTTCTAACAACATAGCAAACCGGAGGGGTGCTACAACATGGAGGTTTGTTTCATTTACTATAGAGGCTTGGGAAAGATTATTGCATAAAAATACTATCCTCTTCCTTGAATAAAAAGGCTTAGTATACCAACTTTGATGATAAGTTCTTCACTAATACATTTCTTAAGACAATGTGCTATAATATTTGTGCAACCATTATATTTATGGAAGACAACCTTCAAAACAATGAAATTCTAGTTTAGTTGGTTGGTTATGCCCTTTGAGTTGACTAAGTCCCTTGTGACATTAACAAGAATATTGAATGAGATATTGCAACCATTCATTACTTTATTTACTATTTTCTATATTGATTAAATACTTTTCTTCAATAAAACATGATAATAATATTTTTATCGCATTTAACAAGTTTTCAATACTTTGCACTAATACAATCTACAATACTTAAATAATAGGGAAAGTAAATAAAATCAAACATAAAGAAAATGGTAGATATCAAATAGTTATTGATAATACATTAGATCGTCAATACATGGTTGAGTTTCTACTTACGAGATTGAAACTTAAGGATAAGGGGCCTTAGACCTAGGTAATGGTGTGTCAAATAATCTCCTTCCAATAGCTTGAAAGCTAGCTAGTGTAAGATATACAAATTTTTACCTTGCAATTCTCATCTTTCATTGTTGCACTTATTTTAGTGTTAATTCCCCTACTCTTATTTTAAAATCATTCAATCCATTATATAGCCCAATTACCTATCATATATGAAAAAATTGGATGAAAATACTTAGAATATTCTCCTATACCTACCATTGAAGTCCTAATATTTGTTCCTCCTCAAACCCTACATCCCCTAGTGTGTATGTTAAGACACAAGTATAGGGGTACTCTTGTCTATGTTCAAAGCTTAAAATTTGGTCCGAATTATGGTTTTAACCCTAATTTCTACTACATTTTCTAATATTTATTCTCTCAAGATCCTCTTATAAATATAATTTTTATTTTCACTTGACTTCCTCTACCTCTCTCACTCTCTCTCACTCTTGAGTCTTCTTGCACTTCACTAGATTTCTTCTCTTTTCCCATCCTATCTCCATTTTAATCCTCCTTGTCATTTACCATAGTTTTCTTCTATTACTAATACTCCAATGACTCCCTAGCTCTTCCATTGATGAAAATCCTCCCTCATTCCTTTCTTATAGTATATTTTAATCCTTTTTCCTTATCTCCAACTAGTTTCCTTAGAATATCTTATGATGTCCATCTTCCTCTTGTCCTCCATCCACTTGCACACACCACCTAGACTAGAAATCAGCCTAAGGTTTCATCTTATTATGTTCAAATATTTAAACACACCAAGCTCTCTCATCTTGAACTAGGAATCTCTCATGATCCAAATATTCCAAAGTAAATATTGTATGGGTTGAAATGTTCCAAATAGGGGAATGACTAAGGTAGTCTCCTAGATGCACAAGCCAAAATTTTATTTCCATAGTTTTTTTTATGAATATCTTAGTATTAAAAGTTAATTTAAATATTCTTCAAGCACCAAGGAAACATGAAATAATAAGGTGTTTAACTATAGAAATTTACAAAGTAGTTGAAGCAAAGGACACTAAGACCTCCTTAGACACTAATGAATACCAATGCCCCCACCTATTTATTGTGTTCAAGAATACCAGAATTGGTTGAAACTTTCTAGGAATCATTATCCATCCTTTTAGAGTCAATTTTCAATAACAATCAATAGGAATTTGAATTTTAGTCCTAAATTTGTGTTTTTTTGTACTAAATTAGATATGAAAGTATTTTATTATTAATTTAAAAAAATTAAAAATTGGTTTTTCTTTAGTATAGGTACATATAGAACTTGGTTATTACATTCTCTTAATAATAACTCATTAGGAAGAATTAAAAGCTAGCTTTTCAATTCCTAGTAATCAAATCAATTTGGCTAAGCTAATTGTTCAAATTCCTTTCCTAGCCTAAGTTGTTCAAACCCAACACACAACTTGATCTATTCATGAATTCCTATTAAGAGATTAGGAAATTATTCTCCCATAAATTTGAATAATAAGAAATCGTTCTTCCCAATTAACTCTTCAACACTACTATGATTGCCTTGTTCTTGATTCATGAAGAAGAGGTACACATTTAGTTCATCTTTCATGAAGGAGATAACATATATCTTGGGTATATTATTTACACATGACATGGAGTATATGTAGATTTGATCAATATTCATGCAATTCAAGAATGACCTACATGAAAGACATTAAATGATTTTATAGTTTCTTAGGGTTGGAAACTTTTTGTAATAAATAGAAATAATTAGTTTTTCACACAACATCTAGGAAATGAATCAAATTATAAAGGGTGGACCACTACAGTAACATGTAACTAGAAATTGCACAATATTTTTTTAAGAAATTAAATATAGGCTCTATTTTGTACCACTATTATGGAATATTTAAATATGAGTTAAAGAATTCTCACTCAATTTAGTCACCTAGTTTCTTAACACAATGAAAAATTCAGTTTTTAAAAAAAAGAAGGGGTAAAGATTTATTCAATCAAATCCAAGATACAAAGCAAAGGCCGAAGGCCCACCAAACAAGGAGCACAGCCAAAAAAAACCAACAACAGTACTACATACTCCTGTCTTCCAATAATAACCTCTCTAGGGTCCCAAGATAATCAGAAGGTAACTCATCCCTTCCACTAATATACCAACCATCCACATTCTTTGAAGCCCACTTCGCCAAACAATCAACCACTCTGTTCCTTTCTCTAGGGATATGACAAAAGGAGACATAATCCATGGTACTGCATAAAATTAGAATCTATCTATCCATTGAGGCTAATTGCCAACTAACATCATCCAAACTCTAGTTGTTCAGCATATCCACAACAATCTGAGAATCCGACTCACAAATAATCCTCCTCCAGCCTAAAGAGCAACCTCTCTCAATAGCAATCTTAATAGCAAGGGCCTCCATAAGATAAGAGTGCTGCCCTTTGTAAACAAAGAAGAAAAAAACCATACCACCATCATTACCTCTACGTATACCACCAATACCAGCATGTCCAGGGTTCCCACGAGAAGAACCATCTGTATTAATCTTTAGGACCCCAACTGGGGGAGGTGTCCACCTCCCATCATGAAAAACCCGCTGCTTGACATGTCAGGGTCTTTTTCCAGCAAAGCAACCCCTTCTACTACCCCCCAGGTTCAAATTCCTCACTATAGCATAATCACCATGATCAATATTTTTAGACATATCACACTTAGCAGAGATAGTCTCCTGAAGCTTGCTAATTATCTTCTGCCACAATTGAAAACTTCCTAATTTGGAGCCACAAAAAACTCTATGGTTCCTTTCCAGCCAAAGGTTCCAAATAATGGAATAAGGCCCTATAGCCTAGGCCACCTGTAGGAAAGATGTCTTCGCTAGAGGCCTGCCCATACTTTCCCAAAATTCAATTAGGGAGGTAGCATGAATACAACCATGATGCCAAGCCTCCCACCACCTGTGCCATATCTCTCTAGAAAAAGGGCAGAGAAAGAGAAAATGGGAAATACATTCCTCACTGTGCAGGCAAAGGAAGCAAATAGAAAGTCCCTAAAAACCTCGCTTGCAAAGATTCTCCCAAGTGAGACATTTCTTCTTAGCAACCAACCATAAGAAAAAATTGCATTTGGGTCAAGAAAAGTTGTTCTATACCTTCTTCCACTAGGGCACCTCAGCTAGACCATGTAAGTTTCTGTCTAGCATAGCATAACCTTGAGCAGTAGTAAATTTATCTTTTGGGCTAGTACTCCAAGCCAACGTGTCCCTCCCATTAAGGGAGCTGTAGAACCTACCCTCCAAGAGTCTAGCCAGATCAACACGATCCTCATTAGAACCTCCCATGGGCCACTCCTGAGGATCCTTCTAGCAAGTCACCTCCGCCTGACCAATACGCTTGACAATTTTAAAATGCTCCACCTTACTCCACCCAGCATTAGTAAAAATATGGCAAAGAGGCTGAAACTGAGGGAAGATAGAAAGAATGGGAGGGTGGCCATCCCAAGAGTCTAGCCAAAATAGAGCATCAGAGCCTCTATTATAGATCTAGAAGAGACCATCCTTAATAAGATGAGCTCCCTTTTTAAGAGTATCCCAGACACAAGATCCTTTGCCCAACAAAGCAAGCTGTGACATATCCTAGCTATCAACACCTGGAAGATACTTGTGGGAAAGAATCTTGGCCCAATCCTGATCCTGATTATTGCACCACCTCCATTACAACTTAGCTGCCAAGGCCATGACAACAAGAGCCATAGAATTGAGACCAAGACCCCCAGCATGCTTCGGCCTACAGACAGACTCCCACTTGACTAAACTCCACTTCGAGGATAGAAGGCTGCCAGACCAAAGGAATTGACGAGCTATAGCATCAAATTCCTTCACAAAGGTGGAAGGGGGAACCTGCACACAACACCTGTAAATGGGGAGATACTGCACCATAGACTTTAGGAGAATCACTCTCCCAATAGAATATAGCCATCTGTAAGTCCAATGACTAACCTTACTTTAGAATTTATCCAAAA
>VDFB02039243.1:54737-99951 GCA_007258455.2 Sequoia sempervirens
CAATAGGCATGAATTTATCCAAACGATTAGTCCCCTCCTTCTTAGGTATGAGAGCCAAAAAAGTAGAATTTAAAGACTTAAGCATTTGTTTGTTCCTATGTGATTCCTGAACCACATCGAGGAGATCCAACTTTATTATCTCCCAAAATTCTTGAAAGAACTCAATCAGAAAGCCATCTGGAGTAGGAGCCTTACCTTTTTTCATATTAAACACAACTTTCTCCAATTCAAGTAACAAGATGGGATGCAAAAGAGCCACATTCATCTCATTAGAGACAAGGTGAGGAATACAATCCAAGATGGCCCTCTCCTTGGCCCTAGCTACAAGATCCTCTCTAGTAAACATATTTGAAAAATACCTGACAGCTTCCCTGGAAATTTCTTCTCCGAAAGAGAGCTGAGCCCCTTCAAGCGAAACAAGAGAGGAGAAAGAATTCCCATGCCTTCGAGCCTTTACCGAGTTATGAAAAAAAGCAGTCTTCCTATCCCCCTCTTGAAGCCAATCAACACGAGATTTTTGCTTCTAGAAAATCTCCTCCCGAAGCTCCCACTCTTCTAATCCCTTAAGAGCCAAGGACTCAACTTTACTTAGATCAGAGGTCAACCCTTGGTCTTGAATCTGATGAGTGAAATTATCCAACTTGGACTGAGCAACCATCTTTTGAGCATGCAGGTTCCCAAAACATTGTTTATTCCACCTCTTAAGCCTATATTTCACATGTTGAAACCTCTTACTAAAAGTAAACATGGCCATACCATGGGCAGGCATCCCTTCATACCACCAATCCAACATAAGATCTTGTAGAGATTGATCTCTTAACCACATCAACTGAAATTTGAAAGACGGGTTTTTGGAGACCCCATATGAGGTGGCAAAGAACTTGATAGGCCAATGATCAGAGCCCCTCCAATCAAGAATTTCTGAAATAGTGGACTGCCTGTTATTTATCCAATAGCAAGAAACTAGAAATCTATCAAGCCTTTCTAAAATAGCCTCAGCACCACACCTCCTATTATTCTATGTAAATACAACATTGGTTGGGTTCACATCAATGAGATTCAGGAAACCAATATTATATTTGAGAAAATTTGAAGAAGGGTCCAGCCTGGCTAACCCACAACATTTTTCATCCAAACTAGTGTTACCCAATTTTCACCTGCGGGCTCAATCAGGTAGGGTAACCTATGTTTTCAAGTGTTCATGAAGGCCAACTAGAGGAACATTTCTATCTAGGTTGTGTATTTTCTAACTTGTTTGCTTCTTGTGCAGCTGTAAGGGAGATTGGGTTTTAAGATTTGACACGTGGATTAAATGAGGCTCCCACAAGGGTTGAGCCCAGCGTGCAGGTATTCAGTTTTGGGTGGGTCTTCATCTTATTTTCGCCTTGTTTTTTTTCCCCTTTCCATTTTGTTTTCCTTGGCCCCTTTTCCTTTTTGTTCTGTCGGAGGCGAAGTCAGACCGGAACCAAACATTGGAACTTTTCAAAAAGTTCCAATTTCTGTTTTTGTTCTAGTTCCGCACTTATGTGCGTTTCATTTTCTTTTTTGACCTTGCATTTGACCGTGGGGTGGTTTTTCCCTTTGTTTCTTTCTTCTTTCCTTTTTTCCTCATTTTTTGTTGTGTTTTGGCGGACCCGGGACTTGGATTGAAACCGAACTTGAAACTTTTCCAAAGTTCCAATTCCTATTCCTGTTCCGGTTCCGCCCCCGCTGGGTTTTGCCCAGGATCGGTTTTCGTTTCGATCCCGTTTATGTTTTGACATCCTTTGGTCTTTGTTTTTGTGTGCCCTGGGTTTTCTTTTCCTTAGGCACTTTCTTCGTTGTTCCGGTTTTGATCTCGGTTCCGTCCTTTCTTCTTTTCTTTGCTTTTTCGCTGCCTGTGGTTGGGGGATGTCTCCTCCTCTTTGATCTTCCTTTTGCTTTCTTTCTTCCTTCTTGCTTTGTTTTTCTGGGGGTGGGATCGGAACAGAATCTGAACTTGAAACTTTGGAAAAGTTTCAGGACCGAATTCGATTCCGGTTCTGGTTCCGCCAACTCTTTTTGTGTTGCCCCCCGCTCCAACCCCGATCTCGGTTTCGGTTCCATCTTGGCCCCACCACCGCCAGTTTTGAAAGGTCTTGGCGGAATATTTGAGTTCACTGTAAAGTATCCCCAACCCGATGACATCTTTCCAAAAGGCTGAAGTCTCGGCGACAAGGGCTAGAAAAGGGGTAAGGTCTCACCGACAGGGTGATCTCTTACCGACATGAAAGGCAGTCTTGGCAAAGGAAGCGAACTCGGTGAAGGGTCTCGCCAAAAAGTGGTGGTCTCCCTGACAGGAAAGGAAGTGACATCGATATAATATTAAGTGCTCGTCATGATGTCTTGCCGATCCGATAGGGTCTTGTTGAAACGAAGTGAGCTCGGGGAGAGTGTAGGAGTTCACTATGCAGTCTCATCGATAGGGTGGTGTCTTGCCGATAGCGATGGATCTGTTATAGGCTTCAGTGAGACCTCTGGACGATATCAATTGTCTTGCCGATGGTTTTTTGTGTTATCAATATAACTCTGGCCACTCGCTATGATGTCTTGCTGACCATTGTGTGTCCTGCCGAATGCTGCTGTGAGGTCCAATCGCATCGGGGAGACACGATTAGTGTCTCACTGACATGCGATTATGAAAAAGTGATCTTTTCACTGTCTAGGAATCTATGTGGCGTGAGTTCAACCAATCAGAAGGTGCTAGGGAAAATCACGGGTAGTTTGACCTATTGACTCCCCTGTAAAGAATGATTGACAAAATGTGCGCGACATGGGTTAGCTCGGTGAAGCAATGACGTTTGAATCTAACAGGGTAAATCTGATGCTGCTTCTCGAAGGGGGTCAACTTGCTGAAAGATCTGGAGCAAGAAGAAAGCTGAAGAAGAAGAAATCATGAGTCACAATAACAGTTGGGACATCAGCTGGAAAAAGTGGGTCGACATTAATGACCATACTGCTAAGCATTCAGAGTGGCTCTGACAAAGTCTTGGGGCTGGACACGAGGGTTGCGAGTTAATGTGGTCATTGTAAAAGATCTGAAGGCCATGCCTGGGAATGAGCTTTCACCAACATGAGCAGGCTATGTGCATTTAACACCTCATTAGCTTCATTCCAAAAAATGCTTCTAGGGGCTGACGTGTCCGGGCATCGACTCATTTTGTAAACCCTAGGGTAGGGGCCGACATCTTTTTGTATATATGGCATTTTTGCCTCTTTGTAAGAGAATTCAGATTATGCATTATGGAGAGTTAGTGATTTTTCCTCAAATCCTTTCTCAATTGATGTAGATTTTGTAACTCATTTGGAGTTCTCCGGATGCTTTTATGAAGTCTGTGACTTCTACAGTCCTCTCTCAGATTAGCAAAAATTATGTAACTCATTTTGGAGCATGTTATATAAAATTTACCTTGGTTACCATTGATGGTTCATTTTTTCCTTTTGGTTCTTGTAAAGTATTGTGCAATTTTAAGTGATTCATCAAGCTACTTAGTGAAATCTTTCTTTTCCTTATAGCTTTGTTTCATGTTAGCATGCCTTTCTTTGCAAAAGTAGTATTATGTAGGTTACAAACTGTGTTTAATCAATTGTGCATGAGCTTTTAATTTGTGAAAATCTACTTTTCCTTCTTGAAAGTGTGTGCATGTCGAACTTGTTTGTATGCATAATCTATAGAATCTTGTTGTGCAGTCCCATATCTATCATCAATTTTTAAGTGTAAATTGAGTATCTCATTGTTCTTATCAGTTCGGTGCATCACCTTAGGATTTAATTTCCATTTTTATGTTTCTCCTTCTCCCTTTTCCTTACAAGATCAGTAGTTTTAGGTGACACCAAAGGAAGCTGGCCTTCTCTGGAGGTTGACCTCTGCCTACAAGTGACCCACAGCTTTAGAGGTCTTCCCATGTTACACTAAGGTGTTGAACATCAGGTTCAACAAGGGTGCAATTTTAGGTGATAACAACTAGTAACAACATTAAAATCACCAACCAGAATCCATGGGAGAAATGGGTCTAGGGACCGGATGAAATTGATGTGAGTCCAAAGATGTGACTTACCTAAAAAATCCGTAGGAGCATAAATATTGGATAAAAGGCACCTTTCTCCAGTCTCAAAGCTAGAGGCGACCATAGAAATGGAATACCGGCTAGAAATCCACCATAAGGGGGAAACCTTCCTCGGGTTCAAGAAGAAAGCCACCCCCCTAAACTGCCCTGAGCACCCATGCCCTGCCAATAGCCCTGGGGCCAAATACGCGAGGCACAATTAGCCAAACCATCCATTGTAAACTTGGTTTCCTGAATAAAGACAATGTCAGGAGACTGATACTCAATTAATCTACAAACAACCTTTTGTCTAGGGATGTTGTTCAACCCCCTTACATTCCATGATAAAACAATCATTTATGGGGTTGGGAGAAATGGGAATCAATGGGTTTCACAGACCCCGACTCAACCAATGTATCACCCATAATCTCGAGCTTCTCTTGATCGGTCTTCCTTCCACTCCTTGATGGTTTGTCTAGAGGCCCCTTTTTAAAGGATTTCTGTTGTAGGCCTAAGGTAGGAGAAGCTTTGTTACCCTTCATAGAATCTGAGGTCCCCTTAGTGGCAGGGGGAATAGAAGCCAACACAACTGTACCCTCCGAAACCTATGACCCCCGAACATCTCTAATATCCTGAACTTGAGGAGGAAAATCCATAGCCAACTGTCCAACCTGTTGATCTCCTAAAGATAAAATCTGATCCTCATTCTTTGCATCCTCATCCTAAACCTCATGCTGACCCTTAGCCCCAGAAGAGAGCTCAATTGGAATTCCCTCCTCTTGGACCAAGTCATCAAGAACATCAAATCTGTTAAAAGTGCAATCATTTTGTCTATCCATCCAGGTTCTCTTCTTGTCTTTGCCTTTGTTACGAGACTTAACTGGAATAAAACCCTCCTTATCTGTAGGTCCATCAGACAGAGGAGCCTTCCCCTTGTCCTCCCTAGGAGGTCCAGAGGCAGCCAAGGGGGAAGATTTATTTCTGGGACATTTGTGATGTAAATGACCATATTCATGACAAATTCTACATCTAAATGGTAGGGTCTCGTAATCCAGCTGTTGGATCCAAGAAGATGATCCCATGCAAATCTCCATAGAATCTAGCAACGGATTATTTAAATCAACTTCTACACAAATACGTGCAAAATAAATTACCTTACGATATTGAGTTTGTGTAGCCGATCCCACAGGTTTTCCAATAAGCAATGAGATTGAGTGAAGAATATCTTCCCTCCAGAATTCCAATGGAAGCCTCAATAATCAAACCCACACAGACACTCACAAGGGGATCTCCTCAGCAGAGTTGAAGCCCATGTGCTAAGGCTTGATGAAGAGCCCCACCTGGTTAAAGAAATAAGGGCCTCCTTCAAAAGCCCTATTTCTATCCGACATGCTTGAAAAAATAACTAGAAAATAGTTATTAGCCGCTAATAGGGTCTCCATATCTCCTTCTGGGTTCCAAACTCGATGCACCCAGGATTCCAGCACAGGTAAAGAAAGACGAAGGCCTAGAAATTTGCAAATAAGGGCACGATTACACCAGTATTCAACATCCTTTGAAACTTGCTCAGGTTGAAAAACCAACACTGGGCGATCCTTGGATCTCTCCAAACAACCGTTTAATTTTTTTATTCGAAACATCCCTTTTGAAGAGGAGACCCCTACTCCAGATTGGGGTTCACCTATATGTTCCTTAAAACTGGCATGCATCGAAGAAGATGACTCTACCATCTCCAAATCCTCATAGGAAACTTGAGAAGAGGCTAGCCCTCGATTCTCCATGGAATAAAGATCACAATCCCCAACAGAAGAGAGAGAAATGGGGTAGGGAACCCACAAACTCAGATTGTCACACGCCACCCGCCGAGGACACACCAAGCACGGATAACAGGTAGAGAACGCCCGCCCACAAGCACAAAGGGTCGAAATCCCCTATCCGACCAGCAGAACCCTATGCACAAGCAAAAAACACCCTCGAAAGTAGTAGAAAAGGCTCAGACACTAAGCAGGAATGCAGAGAACAAGACGAGCTAGGGCATGCGGGCCCTAGCCCACGCCAAAACATCGCGCAGAGCCATCATATAAAATTATCTCTAAAACATTCACTTTCATAAATAATAAAATATCCCAATATGTTCAACATCATTTTCCATGCATGTAATCATAATTTAAAATACTTATTAAGAAAACAAATAATTTTAGTTATTGTAGATGTAAAATAAGTCTTAGTAAAATCAATATTGAAAATTGTGATTATATCTTCAATAGCTACACTTGATCACTATGTATAAGAAATAAAATGTTAATACACCTACATTGTTTGGGAAGGGCCTAGGCCTAAGCTCTTACTTTCCATATTTGAAGTATTTATATATGATAACTCTTAGATATAATTATTAAAAAAATATTTAGACTTTGTAGATCTATCTATTTAGAACCACATATAAGTAAGTCAATTTCAAATTATTGTTTACAAGATGGCTTATTGTATTTCGTGGGACATGTGGGTGTACCCAAGAAAGAATAATATTATAATTTTTGATATTTGAGGCTAATTTTAGTAATGATTTAGGCCATTTTAAAGTTTAACATACCCTCAATGTGTTCAAGAAGCATTTATTTTTGTTACTCATGTTGAATGTTTTAAAATTCATCATATCTTATACTAATTGTGTTATATAGCTAAGTTGAATAATATAAATAAAGGAATACATACTCCTTTGTGCATAATGAATTGACCTTAGGAATTGATTTCCATGAATTCATTTTATTTTTTACCTATTAAAAAGGGTGGTTCTGATTGTCTGTCTATAATAGTTGATACATTCTCAAAGATGGCAATTCTCCATCCTTACAAGAGGATCATCTTATTTGTAAAAGCAACTTAACTATATTTTAAAAATATATAGGTTTTTTATACCTTTAACCATCATATCTAGTAGGGATGGTAGATATTCTTAATATTTTTTTTGAAAACACTCTAGTTAGTGATGGCTATGAAGCTAAAAAAATTGATAACATTCTATCTACATACTAATAAACAAGCAGATGGAGTGAACAAATAGATCACAAATCTTTTGACAATGCATATTTTCAATAAGAATCACACTTTGAATGCAAGTTTAGCTTTCATTAATCACATCTACAATAGAGCTCCAAATAGCTCTACTAAATATAGTACTTTCAAGGCTTGTTTTGGTTTCCTACCATTATCATCTATTCAACTATTTTACACTAGATAAGTAGAAGGTATTTTCCATATCATGTCAAATTATGATAATTAGGATTCAACCATGCGGTTTTTCGATTCAAACTCATTGACCCATGTTTCATGAGTAGTGGTTCACAAGAACCCATATCTCATGATAATGAATGGTCCAATCAACACTCATTGCATCTAGGTGATGCTCACAAAAGTGAAGCATTGGGCCTTCCCTAGAGGTCACCCATCCCAGTACTACTCCAACTAAAGTGTGCTTAACCTTGGATTTTTCCCCAAGGTTAAGCCCACTTGAGTTGTAGGCTAAGTGGGCTTAACCTTGGGGAAAAATTCATGGTTAAGAACACTTGATTTGGAGTAGTACTAGGATGGGTGACCTCTCAGGAAGGCCTAATGCTTCACCTTTGTGATCATCACCTAGATGTAATGAGTGTTGATGCAGGAGCATTTAGGTCTACAAGCAATCATGCATCACCAAAAATATATTTTCTTTTCATGTTTAATTTTTGAATTTTGGTATGGTTTGGAGCTTCAAGAGCATCTGGTGGAGAGTTTGAAGGATAAAATTTTCATTTATCAATACTTGGATTTTTTGTTTCAAAAATCAGAGGCAAACAATGTGTTTAATGTGATTTTAAAATTATTGTATAATTTCATCCTTGAAGGGTTTAAGTGGTCCATTGGCATGTTAGGGGGATCTTGAAAATAAAAATAAATATTCATTTTATCAAATTTTCTTCCTATAGAAGTTTCATAAGGAAAGCGACCTTTGACATTCCATTCTTGTCTTTTTGGGTGCTTAAAATGGAGGGAAAAGATAGTGATTTTTGGAAAAACAATAAATGACTCTTTAGTTACCAAAGGAGCATGACTTGGTTTTGTATGTTATTAATTTTCCAAAGGAATCTATATCATCAAGGTGTTTGATATGGTGAAGAAAAAATAATAACACATTTTGGAAGAAAAACTGACTTTATGAAAATTTGTGAAGGAATTTTAGAGGTCAAGTTGACGGAAATCAAAGAGTAGATTTGGGTGCCACTTTTTGGGATTTGTAGGGGTATAAGAGTATATAAAATACAACCTTTAATGGTGTTAAAAAGGTATCAATAAAAAATAGAAAGGTTGGAGAAAGAACTTGCAGGTTTTGTGAAGAGAAGAGGAATAAAAGAAGAGAAATGGGATTTTGTAGGTGTGTTGTAGGTGTTCAAGGAAGCCATGAGAGATGATTAATGAAGAGAGAAATTAAGTTTTTGAAGATTAGTGAAGACAAGGAGGTTTAAAGAAATGAGGATTTGAAGACTCGTAGATAAGATGTGTCTAGAAAAGCTTGTAAAAATTTCTAAATTTTATTCAATGTTGAATCCTTCATATATGTAATTAATCTTGAGGAATTTTCATGTATGAATGTGTATGAACATTTTTTCTTTGTGAAAAAAAGAGGGTTAAAATTTTATTTCATCTAAAAAGATACCAGTACAAAACAAATGGGGCCCAAACCAGGCCCCTAGAGAAGAGACAAAACAACCAGAGCTAGCAAACTACACACAAAAACCCCAACAAGAAAATCATCACATAACCATGTCCTCCAAAAGAAGTCTCCCTAACTCCTGAAGACAGTCCTGGGGTAATTGATCACAACCCTCAACCTACTAGCCATCAACATGCTTAGAAGCCCATTTTACCAAACAATCAACCACCCTATTCCACTCACATGGGATATGAGTGAAGGAAATAGACTCCAACCTAGAGCTTAGACGAAGGATATGCCTAACAATCAAAGCCAAATTCCAATTATCCCCCTCCAAATTTTTATTAATCCAAAAGTTCACAATGACTTGGGAGTTATACTCACAAATAATCTTATACCAACCAAGAGCATAGGCTCTCTCAATGGAAAAAAGAATCGCCAAACCCTCCATGAGGTTATTTGTTTGCTACCCCTTATGCAAGGAAAAGAAGAAGATGGCTTTACCAAAGCTATCCCTGCCAATGCCCCCAATCCCTGCAAGGCTCATATTACCTTGAGAAGAGCTATCCGTATTAATTTTTAAAACATTCTCAGGAGGAGGGAACCAACCGCCATCCCTCTTAACCTTGTTTTTGACATAATGACTCCACACATAAAAGGATCCAAACACCTACTCATGTAGACCCAACTTAAGTGTAATCTCTTCATTGCCCTTCTCTAGAGGGAATGACACCTCACATCTGGACTCCATGATCTCTTGAATCATGCAAACAACTCTCTTCCATACCTATGGAATCATCAACTTACATCCATGAAAGATCCTATGATTCCTCTCAAGCCCAATTTGCTAGAGAATGAAAGCCAAGCAAATATCCTAATCAATCTAGAGAAAAAAATCCTAGTTTGGATGTCTACCCAAGCTACTCCAGAAATCAATCAAAGAGAAAGCATGCACACAAGGATGTCTCAAGGAACCCCACCAAAAGTGCCAAATCAACTTGGAAAAAGGACAATGAAAGAACAAGTAGGAAGAATCCTCATGGCAGCCACAAAGAACATAGACAAAGGGTCCCTGAAAGCCTCGCTTCTAAAGATTATCGCAATTCAAGCATCTATTTCAGATGAATCATACCAAAAGAGGGCATTAGAACCCTTGTTACAAATCTAGAATAAGCCATCCTTAATCAACTTGGCACCTTTTTTAAGAGTTTCCCAAATCATTGAACCCTTACCCAAAAGTGGAAATGAGGGACCTCCTCCTTCACCACATCCTTTAGATATTTATTAGAGACAGTCTTGGCCCAAACATGGTCTTGTTGAGTACACCATCTCTAGTATAATTTAGCTGATAAAGCTACACTTGTAAAATTGGTTTGTTACAAATTGAGACCATCAAACTCTTTCAATCTACACACAATATCCCACTTCACTAGACTCCACTTCGAGGGCTCCTAACTTCTAGCCCACAAAAACTGCCTAGCCAGGGAGTCCAAATACTCAATAAAGCTTGTGGGAGTCACTTGGACCATACACCTATAATTGGACAAAGCCTACACCATAGACTTAAGAAGCTGTAGTTGACCAACAAAAGATAACCACCTGTGGCTCCAATGGTTCACTTTCACCCAAAACTTGTCAAGAATACTTTTCCAAGAGCCTCTGGGAAGGGCACTAGTAGAGAGAGGGATGCCCAGATAGATCAAAGGCAGTTGACTAATATGGAATCTCAGGATACAAGCAATTCGACATTGGATAAACACAAGTGTGTTTAGAAAGAAAATAGAAGATTTAAAACCTTCATTGATTTGTTGACCAAAAGTAGCCAAGTAGGTAGCCAAAACTTTGCAAAAAATAGTAGCCTCTCTAATAGTGACCATTCACATCAAAGTAGTTTCATCAAAAAATTGTAGGTGTGACTGGGAGGGTAGGCCTCTACCCCAATACCACCCATGAATCAACCCCTGATTAACATAGCTCTTAATAAATCTCTCAAGCCCTCAACCATGAGAATAAACAAGTAAGGAGACAAAGGGTACCCTTGATGAAGACCTCTTGAAGTGAAAATAAAAGTGGAGGGCTCCCCATTAACAAGCACAAAGAAGGAAGTGGTCATAACAACTCATCACCCATGAAATCCACTCCTCAGTAAACTCAAAAGCACTAAGCACTTTCCATAGAAAGGACCATTTGACCCTGTCATAAGATTTTGCCATATCCAGTTTGATAAACATTTATTTTTCTTTAGAAACTACCATGGAATGAATAGTTTTTGTCGCTATAACCACAACATCCAAGATTTTCCTGTTAGCCACAAAGCCCCCTACTCCTCAGAAATCAACTTGTCAATACACTGCTCTAGTGTTTCTACAATCAACTTAGAAAGAATATTGTAGAACACATTACAAAGAGTTATGAGCCTAAAAAGATAGATTATCAACACCCTCACACTTAAGAATGAGATTCAAGAAAGTAGTGTTCAATGCCCTCAACATCTATTTATTCTCTTGAGATTCACGAACCACTTTAAGAAGATCCAAATTAATGATATCCCAAAACTCCTAAAAAAATTCAATCGGGAAGCCATCGGGCCCAGGGTCTTTCTCTTTATTCATTTGAAATACAATGGCCTTCAATTCCTCTAGAGAAACAACACTCATAAGATGCTCATTCATCTCCAAAAAAACCAAATGGGGGATACAAGCAAGAATTTGATTTTCTTCATCCATCACATCAGGTGAATCCTCCATGAACAAAGAAGCAAAAAGCTGAGAATCCTGAATAGAAATCTCCCTAAAAGAAGATAGATGAACACCTTTGGTGTTCATGAGATAAGGGATCGAGTTACCATGCCTCCTGGCCTTCACCGAGTTGAAGAAAAAAGCAATATTTTGTCCCCCTCCTACAACCATTCCACTCACACCTTTTGTTTCCAATAAATCTATTCTCATAACTCGCACTCCTCCAGAGCCTTCAAGGCCCTAGACTCTTGAATGTGTATGAACATTGAAATAAAAATAAAGATATGTTTCAAATTATTTTTCCATTTATATGTTAATGTGGATTGGATGACATGTTAAGGCTGCAAGATTGGGTAGTTTGATAAGAACCGCCAATTTCATCTGCATCGATTGGTATCAAAGCTAGAAGACCCTTAGTGTGTAGAGTATGCACCAAGACCTATGGCTAGAGGAAGCATGGTTGTGAAGAGCTTGTGTGGACTGTTACAGGTGAGAGAGAAGTCATGAGTAGTGAGAGCTGAAGCCATGAAGAAACGTGAAATTACAGATTGTGAAGAGGTGATGCAAGTTGTCAAAGATTACAACGAATATGATAAAGATATATGTGTGGAAGCCCATGATATAGGAGGGCTAGAGACAATATCAAGATAAATTTTTTAAGATGATGACGGATATAAATATGAGATTGGACGAGTTGGAAGCTATGCAACATGGAGAGGTTGTGAGGGATGAGTTCACAATGAAGGAATGCCATGAGGAAGGCATGAAAGAAAAGGATGAGGAAGATGAAGAATTGTGTGCAAAAGTGATTGAGGGAGTAAAATATGTGAGAAGTGCATAGAAGAATGTAGAAGAGGTTACCAAAAATGAGAAGAATGAAGAAGCAGTTGTGGAAATTGAAGTTGCAGTTGTAATGTCCCTTCCTTAGGCAACCTAGACTATAATAGAGGTTGGCCTACTATTAGGGTTCCCATAGGTCAACATAATGGTTAGGGGACCCAACCATGGGCTATGGAGCTTAGCTAGGAGCTTTATGAGTCTTTCAGTTTGGAGTTTAGTTGATGAATCTAGGGATAAATTGGAAATATTAAAGTTTGCTTTAATGGAATAGTAAAAACTGAATAGTAACATAAAATTATAAAAGGAATAGTGAATGTGCCTCCCATCCTAGTAACTCAAAGTTGTTTTTAAATGTGGTCCTTTCTTTTGATGAGGAAAGACCCTCAAGATGGGGATAACCTCTTGAGGAGGATTATGTTATTGTTGGAATATGTGCCTCAATCCTTACTGACATGAAACTCCTTTAAGGAAAAGTTGGTGTGACATCATGGATGTCTGGCCGACTAACTGTTCTAAAGCTCTTGAAATGTTCATATCGTTGTGACAGGGTTGATGTCTTACCGACAAGTCTATCGCTGTGACTCTCTGTGTTAGGCATGACCTTTTGTCGAATGGAGAACTCTAGGTGACAAGTTGATCTTATCGAGCTGACTCACAGGTGTCGGGGAGAAGTCCCAGCGAATGGTGTAAGTCTCGCCAATGTTAGGCTAACATAGAGGTCACGGGGAGATGTCTCAGCGAAGAAGCTAGGTCATGCCGACAGGAGTATTCACATGGTGTCTTCGCGGTGACAAAAGACTTCGCTGAGAAGTCTTGGCGACTTGGATAAGTCACGCCAACAGACTTTGGGATAACTTTGGGCGCTCGAAGAAACGTCTTGGCGAAGGGCTTAAGTCTTGCCGACTCGGTAAGACTTGGTGATGCTCGGAGAAAGGTCACAGTGAAAGACATGAGTCTTGCCAACAACATGTGACATTTAGGGTGGCATGGGATGTTTGCTATGACATCTCGGCAAAAACGGTAGACCATTCGGTGGAAGCTTTGTCTGTCGGTATGATGTCTCACCGAAACCATGGGATCTTGCCAATAGTAGTATGTCTTCGGAGTAACATGAAGTGGTCGGTGGAAAGTCTTGGCAAGAACGAAGTGTCTTGCCAATAGCATAACTCATTGTTGTGACCTGTGACTTCGATATGAGTCTCACCGAAATGCGATAGTCATGCCCAATGGCTCACACTAGCATGACTTGAAGTTTTCGATATGAGGTCTTGGTGATTTGCAGAAGTCTTGCCGATGGAGAAATATTATGCCGACAAAAGCGTATTGAATGTCGATGGACTCGATATGACTCATGGCGTTCGTTGAAACCTCTTGCCTACTGTTGAAGACTTAAGCCGATATCAATAGTGATTACTTTGTGGCATCGGGGAGACACTGTTAGTGTCTCACCGATATGCCAACAAAGTTTGATTGCCTTTGACCGTGTGACCATCCTATGTGGCATCTCGCTGGACCAATCAGAGCAAGCAGATTTCAAACGGATGACTGTTGGATTTTTGCATTAGTTGCAATGCTAGAGAAAAAACTGCATGCAAGGAAAAATCTGAAAAGGCATGGAAACTTTCTTCGATGGGGCATTGGCGGATAAGGATCAACAAGAGAATAAAATCTGAATGTGTTAAGAATTTTGTAATGAGTTTTTCAAGTTGCTAAGAGCATTTTCTGTGAAAGAGATTGAACAATGAAACTGCTGTGAAATACCAGAGAGTTGTATATCTGATTGTATGTAATTTTGTTGTTACTGTAATACAAAGAGATTCAGCTTGGTGTGGTGGGTTTTTTCCCGATAGGGTTTTCCCACGTAAATCTATTGTTCAGTTGTCTTTGTGTATTTGTTATGTTTCTGTTAATCTTTCATGTGCGTCTTAATTGGTTTTTAATTTGAAAATTAAAAGCCCTGCATTGCATTCTTCCCTATGAATTTGATGTTAGGAAAGTGTTTCCGCACCTCTGCTTTCCTTTCAGTTATTGACTTTTATAAAAAACCTCATGGGAGGTTATAAAGCAATATGTTGGGCTCATTTTTGGCATTCTATTCTCATTTTGACAAAAGCAAATTGCAAGTTTGAGCTTTGGAAGAGGGTTTCAACAACATACAAGTCTTTTGAGGATGAAATCCCTTGGAGGATAGTGAATCAGATGAAATCCCAATTCACAAAACAGGGAAATCTACCTAGGGTTTCCATTTGGGCATCATCGGTCTTCATCATAGGTTAATTTACATTTAGAATTGATTGTAGTAGTTAGTTATTAGAATATAATTGTAGATTGGGGATTCTTATCAACATATATCATCATTTTAGTGCATTCACCAGCTGGCCGTACTATTTGGGTGTCAGTTAGTCAAACCCTAGCTGGAAATTAGGGTTTTCAGACCACTAAGGAGTAGATCAAACTTTATATCAGATCTTTATTGTATATGCTTTGTTTCCAACAATTAAATATTCAATAAATTGAGTGTTGGCTTCCGGGTATGCAAATTCTATGTAATCGGTGGTTCAAATTCATTAGTTCTAAAAATTACATTTGTTGTCATGGGAAAATGAAAATTCATAATTTTATTTCAGCCATTTATGTTCCTTTAGCATCTATTTCTTTTTCGCAATTATCAAGCACGAAACCTGAAAAAATTAGAAAACCACCAAAAGTCACAAAAAGCTCATAAAACAACGAAAACAAATAGAAAAACAAACTCCCTATTCGTTGGTCAAAGTCAAATAAAAAAATAAAATTCATAAAAATTGGATTAGATTTGGGTTGGAAACCTTTCAGTGGTATCAGAGCCATAATCCTGCTAGCTTTTTGGTTAATGATTGCATTCAATTGGGGTGAAATAAGTTGTGCACACGTTAGTTTGGATTTGGTTTTCAGTTGGGACAATGAACAAGGTCATCATGGAAAAGTTGTTAAGCAATAAACAGGCATGGAAAGAAATTGAGAAAACATAACACAAGACAAAGAAGCAGTAGTGATTAGCATATTTAAGGAGTATAGCATTCTTCCTCAACATGTTAAGGAGAATCTTCCCTTCAAGGAATACATGGACATGCACCTGAATCTTTGCCACAAGACTGAGCATGCAAGGATGGAATATCACACTATAGCTTATGAATTATTTATACATGGAATGGATAGATAATCTACATATATGATTGATACAACTCTTCATGTGAATGATCTAGTGTCTTCAAGTTCCAATGAGGTATGCAAAAATTTATATGATGAATTTGATAAACATGCTAATTTCAATCAAGAAGGCATTAAGGTTTCACAAGAGGCTGCTACATTAGAGGCTACCATAGACCATGTCAGTGCTTTGGATAGCAATGGTATGGATTCTTTGAGTGATCATAAAGCATCTTCTAGTGTGATAGTTGATTCCAATAAGGGAACATCACCTACAGATGATGGCAACCAAGGATATTTAGAACAAAAGCCTTGGGTTTGGGAAGAAGAGGAGAAAAATCAAGACTTGATGGTTTTTGATGACTACAATGTTAGCATAAAAGAAGGATGTGTGGATGTTGAGTACACAAGGGATGAGCTTCTTGAGGTAAGCCCATAAGGAGAGCATGTTGATGGAAGGAGTAATGATTTAGAAAATACAGTTTGGTCTAGTTTGCATCATGAAGTTTATGACCTTCCTCTTTTGGAGAGCCCCTTGAAGGCTCAAAAAAATGATGATAATGGTCACACACTTGATGGATTGGCCACAAGTGTTATGTCCATTTGGGTGGAATGGATCATTATTGGTTTCGTTATGGTTAGTAATGCATCATCTACAATGGAAGGACAATTGCTAAGATCATATGAATCATTTTATTTTGGAGAGCTGATTAGGAAGACTTCGAGATTTCTTACCAAGAAAATTTTGCAATTTGATAATTGTTGGTTTGTCTTGCATACTACACCTTGGAGTTTGCTAGTTAAGGAAAACATATTAGTTATGGAGGTGATGGTATGGATTAGAAAATGGGACAACAATATTTTGACATCACATGAGCATAAATCCAAGCTAGATGGTTGTGAAACGAAATGTAGCATGGTAGACATGCATGAAAAGATAGATAAGCATGAAGTGATGGTGGGAACTTCTACTTGCCTACAATTTGAATTTATAACAACAGTGGGAAAAGAACATGAATCAATTTGTAGGTTGGTGCCTCACCCTTATGATGTCGATATTTTGATTGAGTGTAAGGATGTCATAGCTTCAAGAATTGATATGCTACAAGATTGGGTTGCTAAGTGTATGCAAGTGTGCTCTTGCATTAAAGATTTCTTGGGTAATGAAAGAAAAGGTACAATCAGTCCTAGTTTTCTGATTTTAAACAGTAGTTGTATATCCTCACTTTCTCATGATATTGCAACTGCTAATCATTGAGAAATGAGTGATATTGATTCTACTTTGATTGGTACACCAGATACATGCATTGGTCATGATAATTTATAGGATGCATCTCGTTATGGGACCGATTTTAGACAATTTGGAGCAATTGAGACAAAACAGTCTCAAGAAATGTTTGAGGGATGGATTGACAAGGCAACAAAAGCTAAGTTGATAGCACAAAAAACCAAGCCTCATATTCAAAAAATTTGTGACACTCACCACCCCATGGATGATGGTAAGAAAAGGTCTTCTAGTTTTGAAATTGTACTTGTTGCTGATCAATTCATTCATGAAGATTTTGAGGGCTTTGATGTGACTATAGCAAGTGGACTTATTGTTCTTTTCAAGAAGAGAGTGAGTAAGCGTAGCGTTATCTTTAGTAAGTATACTCTTTGTGATGAATTTTATGTACTTGATTTGAAGGACAATGAAGTTGTACTTGGTATGCAATGGTTAAATTCTTTTCAAAGCGTCATCCAAGATCTACAAGAAATGGAGTTGAGTTTCATGCATGATGGGAAACACATTATTATGAAATCTCTCAAATATACTTTGCCTCATCAAATAGAAGCCAAATCAATGATAGCTTTGGGTCATGATTGGCTTCATGTAAGCATACATTATGCATGTGAAGAGAGTTGTACTAAATCAACACTTGATGGTAAGCATTTGAATGTTGAAATGGATGACAAGTTTATGAATTGCATGACATTATACCTGATTTGTTTGAGGAAAATAGTCCTATGGTTTTGCATTCTCATGAGATAAACATGTTAAAACCTTTAGATGACAGTTACTTGTGGTCTACTACTGATGGCATACAAAATTGGAGTGTTGGATATGGTGATTTTGTTGAAAAACAGGGCACTACACAATCTAATTTTGTATAGCAGACCGTTGGAGGTACGGAAAAGGCACAAGCTAAGTGTAACATTTGGCTAGAGAGAGCAATGAAAGCTAAGTTAATTGCTGATCAAGAAAAACATCGGCTAGAGATGGTAAAAAGAATGAGGCAATCAGCTTTGTCTGATCATCACGGACCAACCATTGATGTTACACATGAGCGTGATTATGAAGATGAAAGTAACTTAGTTTTGCTTGATGCATTAGTTCCATTTGGTGAACTAAGCCAACCTAGTCATGATTTTGATGATGCCTTCATATTGGGGTACATGGATGAGTTGGTAGTTTATTTTACATTGGTTCGTTTTGATCGGCTGGGTCTAACCATTGAGTTGGTACAATTTTATATTGAGGTGGATTCCATATGGGAGTTCATGGATTGTCTAATAGGCTATTCTCTATGGTTTTATAGTGATTCATTGATGGGTATTGAAATGTGTGGTTTCCCTCCCACAACATGTAGAAAATTTTATGATGATGGAAATGACAATGTATTAGTTGAAGGAAAAACTAGGGATAGTATATGTTGATGTGTTTTTTATGCACTTCTCAACAAAAGTAATGCATAGGTGCATCACCTCTCTTGAAAGACAATCTTCCACAATTAGATTGCAAAATACTATCCCAAGGTCTCTAATGTTAGGTCTTGACAGTGCATGGAATATCTTAGTTGTTTCATGTGATTTGCTGAAATCACAAGGTAGTCTTACAGATGAGTCACAAAGTGGGGAAGTTGGATCTGCAAATGGAGTTCTTAATATGTGGAAATGGTTGTTTAGTTGCTGCAGGTTCAAACATTAGTCTTGAAATCCTATTTTAGCTTTAGATTTGGCTTTACAATGTGCAAAGAAACTTAACTTAGGCTACTTATTAAAAAAAGGAAAAGGGGCAAGGAAGAGAGCAAGTTCCTAGACCTAAAACTATGAATGAACAGTGATCATGGAGGCTACTACAATAGACAAACTCCCTAAACTGGGTTTTGCTTGGCCAAGAGGATCCTATAGTTACACAAAACCAATGCAATATTATAAGGACTACAAATTTTCAGATTACATACACACATCATGAACATGTAATTGAACTAAGTTGCAACAATGAAGTAAAGGAAGCTTAGACTAGCTTTACAAAGTGATTCATCATCAACAAACCACAAAAAGAATGAGCTAGAAATTCGACAAATACAGTAACAACAAACACCATCATCACTTCCATTCAAGAAAATAACAACTAAACTAATAGTGAAGTAGAACCATGCATGCATAATAAAGAAACATAAGAGAAACACCCATAAATCATGTAATGTAGCTTTTTATTGCTGCAAAATGCCATTACACCTGCTCTCCAACCATTTACAAATGAGGGGGGGACCCCTATTTATAGTTTTCCAAAGCTCAAATGAATGGCTAGGATTGAATTACATTGTGTGGCTCAGATTTGATTGCACTAGGGCTTCACCTACCCCTCATTATATAGCAATTAAAAATACCTTCCTTGTCTTTTCTCTATTTTGTCCTGTAGTGGCTAGTCATTGTAGCAATTTTGTCTTCTAGCCGATTGCCCTTTTGCTGCAGCTGAAACTGTTCAAAAGCTTCCTTCTTGCTTGATGTGTTCACAACATCCCTCAACCAATCAAGTACACCTTATTTGCATTGTTGTTAAATGGATAAGATGATCTAATGAGACAACTCCTGACAAATCGTGATTGTTTGTGTGGAGGGAGGAAACAATCGCTCCCTCCCACCACCTTCAAGGCCACTCTTTATAGATTTGTCACTGACTCCCTTGAAATAGGCCTGGTTTTAATGCCAACCCTGTTGATGGGTGCTAGGGGAAGAGGCGACCATAAATGAGTGGTGAAAGGAGCAATGTGCCTTTTCCTTGTTCAACTTTCTTAATGGGCCTCCCTGACATACCCGCAGTAGGTTTCTTGAATCCTTCATACATGAAGTGCCATAAGTGCTTTCATAAAAAAATCAAGGCAAATGTTAGTCAAATCTTGCAAACTCCTTGTTAGATCCATCCATGCATCATCAAAAGATCATAATATTCATATGTGGAGCTCACTTGGACCACAAACATAAATGTGGGTTCAGGGGTGCAGGTGCCACACGATGGATGAACAACGAGTTACGAACAACAAACAAACAACATGTGACAGGTGATAGGTGGATAGAAAATGGGTAGAGGGACAGTGGACAATCGACGAATGAATGAAAAATGGATGGCAGATGATGGATGAATGGCGAACGACAGGCGGAGGGACGGTGGCCCACAAGGAAAGTTCCCAAGGACAACAACAGAGGGATGGAAGGCCTAAAGGGAAGTTCCCAACTGGATGACAATGGAGGCATGGTGGCCCAAAAGGGAAGTTACCACAAATGACAATGGAGGGACGACAACCTGAAAGGGAAGTTCCCAAATAGATGACAATGGAGGGACGATGGCTTGAAAGGGAAGTTCCCAACAACCATTGAGGGATGGCGGCCCAAAAGGAAAGTTCCCAAATGGCCACAGAGTGACGACAACCCCAAAGTGAAGTTCCCAAACGGTCACAGAGGGACGTTGGCCTGAAAGGAAAGTTCCCAAACGGCCATAGAGGGATGGCGGCCCGAAAATAAAGTTTTGAAATGGCCACGGAGGGATGGCAACTCGAAAGGAAAGTTCCCAAATGGCCACAGAGGGACATTGAATTGAAAGGAAAGTTCCCAAACAACCACAGAGGGAAGGTGACCCAAAAGGGAAGTTCCCAAATAGCCGCGGAGGGATGACGACCCGAAAGGAAAGTTCCCAAACAGCCAGAGAGGGATGGTGACCCAAAAGGAAAGTTCCCAAATGGCCATGGAGGGACGTCAAACTGAAATGAAAGTTTCACAACTTCACAAAACTTAGTAAATTTGACATTTTTAAATTTTAGTGCATGAGAAAAGGGGTGGAGAGAGTGCTAAGACATATTTTCTTAAGATTTGACTCAATTTGAAAAATGCAAAAAATTGGAAGGGGGAAGTCGGAGGGTTGCCACCCTTTTAAAATAACAATGAGCATACAATGACCCGCACACGGTGGCCTGAAAGGAAAGTTTTGAAATGGCCATAGAGGGACAATGGCCCAAAAAGAAAGTTCCCAAACGAACACGGAGGGATGACGACATGAAAGGAAAGCTCCCAAATGGCCATGGAGGGACAACAACCTGAAAGGAAAGTTCTGCAATGTCTAAACACATGGAAAATTTGATGCAAACCCCTTTAGGCACGTGAATACATTCATTTGATGGTCCCTAGATGATAAAAACTTGAATTTTTCACCTATTCTAGAAATGCAGAGATTTGGAAGGGGGAAGCCGGAGGGTCACCGCCCTTTTAAAACAACAATGAGCACACGATGACCCGCACACAATGACCCAAAATGAAAGTTCCAAAATAGCCATAGACGGATGACAACCTGAAAGGAAAGTTCCCAAATGGCCATGGAGGGATGGCAGATCGAAAGGAAATTTTTGACTTCGGTGGAGGGACGATGGCCTGAAAGGAAAGTTCAAACTTCGGTGGAGGGACGACAACCCAAGAGGAAATTTCTGCAACTTCCCAAAACTTAACGAAACCTTGGAAGTTCACCTAGGAATCACAAAAGAATCCTAAATCCATAGGCAACTTGTCCCCAAAGTCAAGAAATGAAGGAAAAATCCAATCAAGCAATCAAGGACCAAGTCAGCAAGAACAAGGCAAAAGGTAGAAAAAGGAAGGGGGGCCTTTATTTCTCCCTAGATTTGAATGCCCCAAGTAAAATGAGGGGACAAGAGCAATGTTTATAGGCCAATTTATATTAATAGCATGCATTGATTTCTTGGTATGACAGGTCTGGGTCAGGTGAGATGCGGGAACCTACGCTTGTTTGGATGCTTGGTCAAGGCTCAAATGGAGAAACTAAGTGCAGATCTTGCCATGTAGGTGGAAGTTGGGCGTCAGTTGCTACTCAACAGCGAAACATGAGCGGTGACCTGCATGAGGCAACCTATAGTTGTGGGTCCACGAGGCTTGGAGGATGCCGAGGCAACGAGCGAAGGGAAACCCGCAAGGGAATTTCCGCAAAAGCAAAAGTCCTAGCGTAAAAATCAAGTAGGTGAATCTGGTCAAGGGTAATTTGATCGTTTGAAGGCACATGACCGATTCGGGCTTGGAAATAGGGGTGCACAAAGAAAGACTAGAGAAAAAATGACCCATCAAGAGTGAAAAGAGGGGGTCCCTGCCTTTGGTGCATGTGTGCAAAACATGCACAATAAATGGCGACTTGCTGGGGAAATGCTCTAGAGCATTTCAATGACAAACTGGAATCACGGACCCAAAATCTCTAGTTCTGACCTTCACGCTAGGGAAAACAAACCAGATGCTTGATCTAAGGATCAAAACCACTGGTCAATCCAACCTTCAGTATGCTAAAAATCCAAGTGTGTACAGTTGCGTTAATTCCCATCCTTAAGCCGTTGCACGAACCTAAGCTATATCAAGTTAAGCTACGTAGTTTATTCTAAATCCAAAAGCATCCGAGACATTGCCTCGCTACCAGTCAGGTGTCCATAGCCCCGACGAGGTTGTCTTTATGATTCTCCTAAACATTGCTCTACTGTCGGCTAGGCGTCCATAGCCCCGGTAGAGTTGCTTGGAACCTCCTAAAGGTTGAATTTCTTCTTTATTTTTATTTTTCAATGTTTTTCTTTTCTTTCTTTTCTTTTGATTTTTTTTTCAATTCCTTTCATTTCAACTTGCAAGCAATGAAGCTTGTGTTCAGGGCTGAGAATCACAGTGACACTAAAGCAAAATTTTAGATTTTTCACTTAACTAAACTTCGCAAAAGGCCCTACAGTGACCTCTAAATTCTTAAAATATGTGAGAGATATAAGATTCCAGAATACATCAGAATTGGACCAACCAACATCTTATCCTCTTTGAATAAAATGTCCAGATCACTTGACACTAACAGAAGACCTTCACCATCCACTCTAAAAACTTGATTAGAGTTTAACAAAGAAAGATGTAGAAAAATCCTAGGTGATAAGTATGGTTGTTGTGCACACAGATGTGCCCAACTAAAAGTAGAGGTTCCCCGAGTAAAGCAACAACAAAGCGAAAGAAAACAAAAAGAAAATGGAAGCAAATGAAAAGCAAACACATAAATTAACCAAAGCGGGACAACGAACGCAAACAACAAAGAAACTACTCTAAAGAAAGCAACCTACAACAAACCAACTAACCTAAGGAAAGCAAAAAAGCGAAGTATTTATAGGAAACCTACACTACTCAAAACAGGCTATGTACAAAGATATTTACAAAGCACTATGTTCAGGTAAGGCAAACTGACACTCATGCCCATTGGTTTTCGTAATGCATGCACAAGTAATAGGGAAATTGTTACAGTTCTAAGCCATGCAAATTTTTCTTTATACTTAGAAAAAATAAGTTCAACATTGCAACATTCAAATTTAATCACATAATCCCAAAAAATCAATAGTTGAGGAGGTTTGTCAAACCCATGGTTGATCCATAAGAAAGTTTTCCTTCCCTCATTCCCATAATCAAAATGATAAATGCAACTATGAAAATTAATAGGGGAAAGGAAAGATAGAACTTGGATGTCGTCACATGGAGGTGGCAGCGTTAGATAGTCAAGAGAAAGACTACATCATCGGTCGTCATGTTGGCATCCTCGAATGGAGGGACTGAATGACACAACATTTCTGATCTTGAGCATGGATAGGACTGGGAGGACAGGGCAACAAGCACCTCTTCCAAGCTACCAATGGGACCCGCAACCCCTATCGACAGTTCTTCAAAAAGAAATACTTCTCTGCATTGATCATTTGCAAACTTGGTACCCACTTGGTTGTTGTCCTCATATGGTAGTATGTTGTCCCAGTTCCTTTCCCTAGTGTCAACCTTATTTTTATGATGTTCAATGTCATGGGACAATGACATGCACAAATTTGTCCTATTGCAACTCCCTGAATGTGAAGGAGGATCAACAATGACCAAGGCGAAAGGACCACCAATTAAATCTTGTAGTTGACCAAGCATGTCATGTTTATTGGTAACCATCGAAACACCTCCACCTTTATCTTCTTATTTTTTCATTTCATGCGTCTCACCAGGATGTTCAATCATTTCTTCTTGGTCACAATCGTTGTAAATGGAGAAGCAACCCCTCTCCCATTCTGGAGGTTCCAATGCTTCACCGCCTGAGAGTTTTGGTAGTATATCCTCATCACTGATTGATTCCACAATGTGCTCTTCCTCGATGTCACTATACCTTTGTGGGATAATTCCAAGCGAGAAGAAGTTTGCAAGGGACACTGGTCCATCAAGGGGATCAATATATGACAAGTGATCCACCTCAAGAAGTCCTCCATATAGCCTATCATCCCTCACGTACAAATGCTCTTGAAGAGAGAAAGGTTCTTGATGTCCTATGGACATTGTTTTGGTTTGATCCAATTCATCGTTCGGAAGCTCGAGACTATGTTGATGTCATTCTTCTATTGCTATCCCAACACCTTCTTGAGGACCGCCTTCAACTAAGTTGTAACTTGATTCAGGTCCTTGGATTTCTCGTTCAATCCTAAAAGTAGATGTAGGAGGCGGTGCACTTGATGACCTCATTTGTTCTTTGACTTGTTCAATGGCCTTTTGGCATAGTTCACATGTGAACATCGAGTGCAATGAATTGTGGATCCTACACCAATTCGGGAGTAACAACACCTCCAAATACACTTGATATCTTAGTTCAAACCAATCCCTTGCTAATCTCGAGACGAACTGGCTATATCTTTCCATTGTTGGGTCCTCATCATCACTTGGGAAGGAAGTTGGATAGTGGACAACCGCAACATATGATTGTTCCCACTCCCCCAAATCTTCATTTTCAGATGCTTGGTCACTGTCATTTATGAAGGATAGGTCTTCTAATTTGATTTCACTTATGCATTCATGATCATTTTCTGTTGTCCCAAGGCTTTCAACCTCTTCATCCTTCTGATTTTCAACATCTTCATGAGTTGCCTCAACATGTGTTGCTGCAAACTTTGTTGATTCATCGTCAACTACCAATGACTCCTCTTATGGAGTGGAGGACTTCTTTTTAGCGATGGAGGGAAAGCCTTCTAAATTAGTTACAATCAAATTCTCATCAAGGCACTTTGTTGTCCCAAGACTTCTAGCCTCTTCCTCTTGGTTTTTAGTTTTTATGTCTATTGTCCCGACACCAATTTGTGTCAAATTTCTTGGTTCATCTTTAATTTGCTGTCCTCCAAATGTTGACAACTCTTTTGCCTCATGGGATGCTTCGTCCTCATTGAAAGTTGGTTGCTCCAACTTGTTCAAACTTCCCTTGACTTGGGTGATGATGTTTGCACATGATGGACAAGTTAATTCTGAGTGAGGTGCGTTGTGAAATCTGCACCAGGTAGACATTAGTATCTCCTCCCATCTTGGTCCATTCTCGTTGTTAGGTCTCAAAAATGCATGTTTGAACCACAAGAGATTGCCAAGCTCTCACAACATTTTTGGTTAACGTACAAGGCCAAATGAATTTGAGCCTTCTTCTCTTTAGGCTTTGCCAAACCTAGGTGGGTATACCTAATGTAAGTGAAGTAGACTTGAACTTTTTGTTTTACTTGATCAATCTATCCATAATGGCAAGTGGTGTAGGATAGATGAAAGCTTGCTAATTACTCCTACTTAAATTTGAAATGTGAATATTTTGAATAATATTTTTATGAAATTCTTGAATGGAATTGGTGTGACCAGTGCCTACTTCTGTTGGGCTAATGAAGTCAAGATTTGTATGATATGTGAGTCTTATTTTTGGATACAATTCAAATTGTTTGGTACTTTTATGAGTTTATGCCTGGCATAAACGTGCCAAGATGCAATTATCAAGTTCTTCTTATTGATCCAAATGTCATTTTCTAGATTACTATGATTAATTAAAAGAGTTTAATCCTTCCTTGAAGGAGCCAACTAATTGAACCACACAAGAGCAACAAGTGTGCTTTGATAAATTGAAAATATTCTTGATACATCAATTTAAATAATAGGGAAATGACAACCTTGGAGAAAATTGGATAATACTTTTAATAAATTCAACAAACAACTGACACCATAATTGGATCACCAAATTTATGCATTCTTGTCTATTATATAATTTGAAAAGATTTTACAATATACAAAATGATGTTATGTTTCGGCAACAGTTCACCCTATCCAACTACCTAACCTCCTACTTCTATCTTTGATGATTTAACTTCACAAGATTACATATATACACTTCTTTGGGTTATGACCTTTCATTTATCCATACAATGTAACTCTTCAATTATCTCTGGTGAAAAATAAAATATTTAATTAATTGCCTTCCTACAAATTAAATATTTTAACTTTAATCTCCATTTTGCATCCTTTTAAAAAAATCAATTTCTGTAATTATCCTTTACTCTCACGTTCTTAAAATAAAAATAATTACCTGCCTTCATAGCTTCTTCAGTAAAAATAATATTCCATTTATATCTTGTGTGGTTGAAAATTTTCACCCAATTTAATAGATAATTCCTTCTAGTAAAATAATTATCCATTCTTTTAATCCCATTGATAAAAAATCACTACTTCCTGTGCAAATACTTTATATTTTTTACCCTTTATGTTTTTTTGTGTGTAAAATAAACATTCACCTTATAACTCCCTTTGGTGAAAAACAAATTTCATATCTTGATTAAAATATTCTACCTCATAAAAATACCAAATTCATTTTGAGAACATCCTTTTATACCTACGCAGCCTGCCTTGAACGTGCTTTTGTATGATTCTACATCTTGCATAGATGTCCATTGTTTAATCCTCATTCACTGAGATGTTCCAATCTTTTTACAAATTCAACATAGAATTCATTCAGTATGATTTGTACTGCTGTTGACAGAGCAGCTTGAGATTCCATTGAGTTTTGGTGGATATCCATCTCTGATGTAAAGCTCCTATTCAGATATAAATAGGGAGGACGCAGGCAAAGACCCCTTTTTAACAGATTCATATGTACATATGCCATGCTCCATGGATCTTTAAATCATTTTTATGTTTGTGTGCATGTTGCAACTCTGTCTTATTTCCATCAAAGTCACTTGTATGAGGACTTTCCTTAGCTGAATACACAAAGTGCATTAATTCTGTTACTTCTTTATCAGTAATTCTGTTAAACTTGTTCCATACTTGCAATTCATATGTGTTATTTCCTTCCTCATCTTGTAGAAAAGTTGATTATATGTAATGTTAGGGGCATATTAAATACTTTTAAAGTGTTTAAGACCATAGGTTGTCCCAAATTTATTTTAAAACATTAAAAATGTTTTAAAAAATTCATGCTTCTCGAACTTTAGCACATAAGAAAATTTTTAATTTCGACTGTTAGGAAAAACAAAGTAATTCCATTGTGGGCACACGGAGCATCTTGGAGCCACAAAAATTTGTGAGGGACCGTAATCAATTATTTTGGAGGTGAGTTTACGATGGATTTTGAACAGCTCGCCAAATCAAAGTACTTCCTTTGTAAACTGGTCCTACCAGAGCATGTAGTGAGAAAAATGATTTTTTAATTTATTGCACCAAATGAGCTCATCATTGAACAAAATTGAAATTGGAAACATTTGAGACCAAAAAATCAACTGGGTCATCCTTAGAATTTCAAAATTTACAACTTTTTCGGGGCGCCAAATCTAACCTGACAACAGTCGTAAAACAATTAAAAAGCATATTAGAACTCCTCTGATGACCGCGAAAATGAACATACATGTTGATTTGTGATAGGAGAGTATGCTCATAAAAGGGTTTGACATGAAGTTGTCGGAATTGCAAACTATAAATGCCCAAAGTTGCTTACTTAACATTTTTTGAAAATTACCACTGTCAAGGTCAATTGAAACCCTCCATTTGCCCTTTTTGAAAAAATATCAAATGTAATCTTGAGAAGTTATAAATTTGGATATTAGTTCATGTAAGCATGGTGAACATATGTGCAAGATATTTTTCCATCGTTTTACTTCCTTCGTCAAATATCAAGTGCCAAAATTGGCCCTTTTGTAGCTGTTCTGAAAATACAGTGTGTAAAACTAGGTAAAATCCATTTGGAATTGATTTTGAAAAAATATCAAATGATGTCCAAATGTCCTAAAAATTTTCATGGATGTAGAATTTGGTGTAGAGAATTGAAGGCATCGATCAGTTTGTTATGATCATCATCCATTTGCTTAATATTTACCCTCAAAGTTGAGCATTTTAACAGGATTTTCACTATACAACATATTTTCTCAAAGACCCTTCAACTTGTTGCTTTGAAACTTTTCCAAATTAGATTGTATGGAGCTGAAAACTAACGTGCACAATCCCATATGTCAAATAAACATGCTTGCAATGTGATTTTGCATGAAATTGCATTGGTTTCAAATTTTGATTTTTCAAAGTAGGCTCTCTGAGTAGATTTCACAATTGTGTTTTTGAGTGTTGTATCAAAATTTTCAATATGGCACCTTTCATTTTTTCCAAAATTTGAAGGTTCCAACACTCACTGCCCAAACATTCTTCAATCAGCTCCCTTAATGCCTTAGCTACCATGGTTGTCAATTCTTCCTCTGGGTTTGCAAGGGCTACATGTTGATATATTTTCCAAAAGGGAATTTCTCCTTGCAAGACTCTTTCAATCCTACTCAGGAATGTAAAACATCCCAATTCATTATGTCTGTGGGTGCCATGAATCCTATACTTGTCGGCCAATGCAAATTGTTGCAATGGTTTCCTTAGTCTCTTGTTCAAATCTGTATGTAGCTGAGTGATGTTGACTTGTAAGTGCTCCTCCATTTCAACTTAGCTTCTTTGTTTGCCTTCCAAATTTTCTGATTTTAAGTTTCAATATTAAAAGAGATCTGCTTATCTCATATTTCTACTTGAAAGTTCTTTTTTCAACTTCCAACTTTAAACTTTGTAGCCTCAGTATGTCAACCCTCCTTCTAGCGCCAGTTCTGTTGATGTATTTTTTATGCACTTCTCAACACAGGTAATGCATAGGTGCATCACCTCTCTTGAAATACAATCTTCCACAATTAAATTACAAAACACTATCCCAAGGTCTCTAATCGTAGGTCTTGACAGTGCTTGGAATATCTCAGTTGTTTCATGTGATTTGCTGAAATCACAAGGCAGTCTTATGGATGAGTCACAAAGTGGGGAAGTTGGATCTGCAAATGGAGTTCTTAAGATGTGGAAATGGTTGTTCAGTTGTTGCAGGTTCAAACAATAGTCTTGAACTCCTATTTTAGCTTTAGATTTGGCTTTACAATGTGCAATGAACCTTAACTTAGACTACTTATTAAAAAAAAGGAAAAGGGGCAGGGAAGAGAGGAAGTTCCTAGACTTGAAACTACAAATGAACAGTGATCATGGAGGCTGCTACAATAGAAAAACTCCCTAAACTGGGTTTTGCTTGGCCAAGAGGATCCTATAGTTACACAAAACAAATGCAATCTTCTAAGGACTACACATTTTCAGATTACATACACACATCATGAACATGTAATCGGACTAAGTTGCAACAATGAAGTAAGGAAGCTTAGACTAGCTTTACAAAGTGATTCATCATCAACAAACCATAAAAAGTATGAGCTAGAAATTCATCAAATACAGTAACAACAAACACCATTCAAGAAATTGACAACTAAACTAATAGGGAAGTAGAACCATGCACGCATAATGAAGAAACATAAGAGAAAAATCCATAAATCATGCAATGTAGCTCTCTATTGTTGCAGAATGCCTTTACACCAACTCTCCAACCATTTAAAAATGAGGGGGGACCCCTATTTATAGTTTTCCAAAGCCCAAATGAATGGATAAGATTTAATTACATTGTGTGGCTCAGATTTGATTGCACTAGGGCTTCACCTACCCCTCATTATATAGCAATTAAAAATACATTCTTTGTCTTTTTTCTATTTTGTCCTATAGTGGCCAATCACTGTAACAATTTTGTCTTCTAGCTGATTGCCCTTTTGCTGTAGCTAAAACTGTTCAAAAGCTTCCTTCTTGCTTGATGTGTTCGCAAGATCCCTCAATCAATCAAGTACACCTTGTTTGCATCATTGTTAAATGGATCAGATGATCTAATGAAACAACTCCTGATAGATCATGATCATTTGTTTGGAGGGAGGAAACAACCGCTCCCTCCCACCACCTTCAAGGCCACCCTTTATAGATTTGTCATTGACTCCCTTGACATAGGCCTGCTTCTAATGCCAGCCTTGTTGATGGGTGCTAGGGGAAGATGCGAGCATAAATGAGTGGTGAAAGGAGCAATGTGCCTTTTCCTTGTTCAACTTTCTCAATGGGCCTCCCCAATGGACCTGTGGTAGGTTTCTTGAATCCTACATACATGAAGTGCCATAAATGCTTTCATACACAAATCAAGACAAACATCAGTCAAATCTTACAAACTCCTTGTTAGATCCATCCATGCATCATTGAAAGATCATAATATTCATATTTGGAACTCATTTGGACCACAAACATAAATGTGGGTTCAGGGGTGCAGGCGCCACACGGCGGACGAACGACGGGCAATGGATGATAGGCGGACGAACAATGGGTGGAGGGACAACAGATAGTCGATGGACATACGACGAATGTCAGACGAATGACATATGATGGGCAGAGGGACGATGAGCGGACAACGAACAATGAGTGGAGGGACAATGACCCGCAAGGAAAGTTCCCACGGATGTTAGTGGAGGGATGATGGCCCAAAAGGGAAGTTCCCAAATGAATGACAACGGAGGGACGACGACCCGAAAGGGAAGTTCCCACGAACGACAACGGAGGGACATTAGCTCAAAAGGGAAGTTGCCAAATGGTCGAGAATGAAGGGACGGTGGCCCGAAAGGGAAGTTCCCAAATGACCACAGAGGGATGACAACCCAAAAGGAAAGTTCCCAAATGGCCACGAAGGAACAACGAGTCGAAAAGAAAGTTCTCAAATGGCCATGGAGGGACGACGACCTAAAAGGAAAGTTCCCAAACAGCTACAGAGGTACGACGACCCAAAAGGAAAGTTCCCAAATGGCCATGGAGAGACAGAGGCCCGAAAGGAAATTTCCCAAACAACCATGGAGGGATGACAGCTTGAAAGGGAAGTTCCCAAACGGCCATGGAGGGATGACAACCCGAAATGAAAGTTTCCAAATGACCATGGAGGGACGGTGGCTCGAAAGGAAAGTTCCCAAATGACCATGGAGGGACGACAACTCGAAAGGAAAGTTCTTCAACTTCACAAAACTTAGTAAATTTAAGATTTTTCAATTTTAGTGCGTGGGAAAAGGGGTGGAAAGAGTGCCAAGACATATTTCCTTAAGATTTAACTCAATTTGAAAAATGCAAAAATTTAGAAGGGGGAAGCTTGAGGGTTGCTGCCCTTTTAAAACAACAATGAGCACAAGGCGACTTGCACACGGCAGCTCAAAAGGAAAGTTTCAAAATGGCCACGGAGGGACGGTGGCCCGAAAGGAAAGTTCCCAAATGACCATGGAGGGACGGCGACCCGAAAGGAAAGTTCCCAAACGGCCACAAAGGGATGATGACCCGAAAGAAAAGTTCTGCAATGTCCAAACACATGAATAATTTTATGCAAATCCCTTTAGGCATGTGAAGACATTCATTTGATGGTCCCTAGATGATGAAAACTTGAAGTTTGCACCCATTCTGGAAATGTGGAGATTTGGAAGGGGGATGTCGAAAGGTCGCTGCCCTTTTAAAACAACAATTTGCAAACGATGACCCACACACGACGACCTAAAAGGAAAGTTCCAAAATAGCCATAGAGGGAGGGTAGCCCGAAAGGAAAGTTCTCAAATGTTCACAGAGGGACAACGACCTTAAAGGAAAGTTTTGATGGCAATGGAGGGACGACGACCCGAAAGGAAAGTTCCGATGGCAGTGGAGGGATGGCGACCCGAGAGGAAATTTTTACAATTTCCCAAAACTTAACAAAACCTTGAAAGTTCACTTAGGCATCACATAAACATTCCAAATCCATAGGCAACTTGTCCCCAAAGTCAAAAAATGAAGAAAAAAGCGAATCAAGTGATTAGGGACCAAAGTCAATAGGAATAAGGCAAAAGGTGGAAAAGGGAAGGGGGGACTTTGTTTCTCCCTAGATTTTGATGCCCCAAGTAAGATGAGGGGACGAGAGCAACGTTTATAGGCCAATTTCCATTAATGGCATGCATTGATTTCTTGGTATGACGGATCTGGGTTAGGTGAGATGTGGGAACCCACGCTCGTTTGGATGCTTGGTTAAGGCTCAGACGGAGAAACTAAGTGTGGATCTCGCCATGTGGGCGGAAGGTGGGCATCAGTCACTACTCAATGAAGAAATGTGAGTGGCGACCCGCATGGGGCGACCCACAGTTGCGGGTCCGTGAGGCTTGGAGGATGTCAGGGAAATAGGCAAAGGGAAACCCGTAGGAGCATTTTCACGAAAGAAAAAGTCCTAGCGTAAAAATCAGGTAGGTGAATCTGGTCAAGGGTAATTTGATTGTTTGAAGGCACATGAACAATTTGGGCTTGGAAAGAAGGGTGCGCAAAGCAAGACATGAGCGAAAATGACCTATTAGGAGCAAAAAGAGGGGATCCCTGCCTTTGGTGGGGCGTGTGTGCAAAAAATGCACAACAATATCCTACCCTCATACACTTGGAATGAGAAAAATCATAAATACAACTTACATACTGTTGTTCTGTTCCATGAAAACAATATAAGAAGTTTGGGGGAAACTACTAAAAATATATTAGTTGGATAAGCTAAAGTGAGGAAAGACAAAAAATAATAAAGCATGGTATTTCTTATCCACATTTGCACCCCTTTAAAGAGTTTTTGGAGCTGATAAGAATCGACCACTTATAGATGGGTAGAGTTAGAGGCATGGCTATCCAATTGGAAGGGAAACAAGGAAGGAAGATTGATGATCCATGTCTACTTTTGAGTAGGCACAACCACTTCTTGCATCAGTCATAAATTCAGTCTTGTATAACAGCTTTTCTGAAGGCACAAGGTGACAAGGTAAATGGTATAGGAATTGAATAGATTGAAGAATCATACAATGAGGAGTTTTGAAGCCTTCTGATATTTAGTGTTGAAGACTTATTTGAGCCACTTCCACCCCTACTCACTTGGGAAGTTGATGAGACATGTCATTTGGATAATACCATAGGGACTTTAGAATTTTCGGTTGTTGATTTTGGTGATAGCACTCATAGTGGATCAACCACTCAAAATTTGCCTTGGATGGGTGGAAAAGGCATCCATAACTCATCTATGGTTATGTCACTGATTTTTTATAGTATGGAAAATTTCTATTTGTTGATTGCTCACTTCATCCATATTAATTCATTATGGGATAGTAGTTGTCCTAATTGGAAGCACATCCATGGGGTCAATAGGGAGTATGATATGGGTTTCTTTGACATGTATGATGACCCACATGACTTCGTTTTCTCTTCAAACATGAGTTACAACAACATTTGGGGGCCTAATGAGTTGTTTCATATGCATATGGGAGTTGATTTCCATGTCTTTTTGATGACCCCCTCTTACAAATGGATGGTATGTGTTACTTGTATTATGATGGATATCTATAGCTGAATGGGTAGGACGATTTGGGATCTAGGTATTGACATGGATGGTGCATTGGTAATCAGTGATTGTGGTAAGTTGCTTTAGGAGTTATGGTTATATGGCATGTATATCAGAGTGGAGTAGCGGAATGGCATGCGATTGCTTGAGGACAAGCAATCCCAGGAAGGGAGGACTGTAATGTCCTTTCCTTAGGAAGCTTAGACTTTAGTGGAGGTTGGCCTTCTATTAGGGTTTCCATAGGTTAGCAGAATGGTCAGGGGACCCAACCGTGGGTTGTGGAGCTTAGCTAGGAGCTCTATGAGCATTTCAGTTTGGAGTTCAATTGATGAATCCATGGATAAATTAGAAATATTAAAGTTTGCTTTAATGGAATAGTAAAAAGTGATTAGTAACAGAAAATTATAAAAGGAATAGTGAAAAGTGCCCCCCATCCTAGTAACTCAAAGTTGTTTTTAAATGTGGCCCTTTCCTTTGATGAGGAAAGACCCTCAAGATGGGAATAACCTCTTGAAGAGGATTATTTAATTGACTTTTATAAAAAAGCTCATGGGAGGTTATAAAGTAATATGTTGGGCTCATTTTTGGGCATTCTATTCTCATTTTGACAAAAGCAATTCACACGTTTAAGCTTTGGAAGAGGGTTTTAGCAGCATACAGGTCTTTTGAGGATGAAATCCCTTGGAGGATAGTGAATTGGACGAAAACCTAGTTCACAAAACAGGGAAATCTACCTAGGGTTTCCATTTGGGCATCATTGGTCTTTATCACAAGTTAATTTGAATTTAGACTTGATTGCAGCAGTGAGTTTTTAGAATATAATTGCGGATTGGGGCTTCTTATCAATAGATATCTTCATTTCAATGCATTCACTAGTTGGCTATACTATTTGGGTTTCATTTTCAGTCAAACCCTAGCTGGAAATTAGAGTTTACAGATCACTAAGGAGCAGATCAAACTTTATATCATATCTTTATTGATATGCTTTGGTTCCAACAATTAAATATTCAATAATTTGAGTGTTGGCTTCTAGTATGAACATTCTATGTAATCGGTGGTTCAATTTCATTAATTTTGAAAAATTACATTTTCTGTCTTAGGAAAATCAGAATTCATAATTTTATTTCAGTCATTTATATTCCTTAGCATCTATTTATTTTTCCCAATTATCAAGCACAAAACCTCAAAAAATCATAAAACCACCAAAAGTCACAAAAAACTCATAAAACAATGAAAACAAACAGAATTTTTTTTCCCTATTCGTTGGTCAAAGTCAAATCAAAAATCAAACTTAGAAAAATTGGATCAAATTTGGGTTGGGAACCTTTCAGCAGTGATGGAGTGCAAGGATGTTGCAGTGAAGGACGAAGAAATGAATATTGGGACAACAAAAGAGAATGAGGTAAATTTAGAGTTTAATTTATTTATGAAGATGAAAGTAGAGGATGTAGTTGCAAATTAGTGCATGGATAGTACATATTTGCATGTAGAAGTTGTAGAGGATTTTGTAGGTGAAACTTGGAGGAGGTGGTTGGTTTGTGGTAGGTCAAAAGCCATGAAAGAGTAGAAGAGTAGGGGGATTCTTTGGTGGAGGAGGCTAGATAATGGTGTGTTGGATCCCACAAAGGAGGAGAGAAGTGAAGAAATACTTTGGTGGAGGAGGATGGTTCATGGTGGACATGAGTCTACAAGAGGAAGAAAGAAGAGAATGTAGAGTTGTTGGAAGAGAATGACGAATGTTCGGGCAAGGTGCTGGAAAAGAAGAAGGAAGAATTTTTTTTAGTAAGGTACATGTCTCAGCATTGGAGTATGCTACGATTTTTTCACAACTCAAAAGGGTAGTTCTACTACTTAGCTCCATTTTGTGAGCCCATGCTCACAAGCTGATAGGGAGGTTGGATGAAACAATCACTGTTTCATGCCCTGGGTCTTGCTTGGAAGACCTCTAGGGTGTTTCAATCCACCACTTGAAACCTATAGGACCTCTTCCTTCTTAGGGTTCCCTGATTTCTCCTTGCCAACCCAACTATCAACTTAGATCTTCCTACCAAGTCAAAACTTGGTGCAATCTTGCAACTCTAACCTTAGCCCTTAATCCACCCTAAAGGCTACAATCCTCCAAAATCATGAATTTAGCTTTGCAGGGGTGTGGAGGTGTTTCTAATAACTTCAATCCATCCTACTAAGTGTGTTAGGGGTCCACCTAGCTCCATCTATAGGTCGCTTTCACCAAACCCTCATTTGGGCCTAAAAGACTACTAGCCCTAGGAGCCCCAATTAGGCCTCCTTCTCTGAGAAATCAGGTTTGTTTTTTAAAACTCTCCAAAGAACCCCCAATATTTTCTTGGAATTCCTGGTTCATATGCCTACCTCTCAAGGATTTTTGGGGTCTTAGGTCACAACTGGCCGTACAAAGGCCTAAGCTGAAAATGAGCAATACTAGGGTTTTTAAGCCCTTTCCTGGCTTATTGCAAACTATCAAGTCCTTCTCTCACCAGATGGATTGATGGAGTTTCTTCCTACTTACCGTGTCTTGGAAAGACTCATACCTGCCTTCTCCAAAAGATAGTTTATCAAGAATTTGAAACCCCTGCAAATTAAGTGCTCTGCACTAAGGTCTTTCCTAGCCAAGAACTTCTTGGCTTGCCTAGGGTAAGACTTCTACAGTAGCTGCTATGCTTTCAGAAGCCCTAAACCCTACCATCTGTACAACCATGTAGTCTAGTCACTGTCCCCAAAGGGCCGTACAATTTGTACAGTGGGAAAGTGAACTAGCACTCCATTCTAACAAAACTGCCTAGTTCAGACCAACAACAGTATGGAAACCAAACTATTTACAAACTAAGCTTGAAATTGAATAAAGAAACTAAATAATGCCACACAATGCTTGAAGAACAACTACACTACGTCCTACACAAATTACAGTGCTATGATCAATCCATTAAAACCTCACTTCAATGCAAAAATCAGAAAATTCACTCTCAAACACAACTGCTTATCTTGAATTCACAAAACTTCAAACATAACAAATGCTTCCAACCCTACTCCAATGCCGAGGCATCCCATAAATAGGTCACCAATTCAGTTATCCCCTCCCTTGGGCTCTTCTTGGCTGCTTGTAGCTCCAATTGAGCAACATTTTCAAATATTTTGCCAAAATCCTAAAATCCAAAACCTCATTTTGAGCTAAAACCTTATGACACCTATTCTATGGTCAACATGACCTTCATCTGATCAAAACCAACAATAATTACACTAAGACACAACCACAAATGAACATGAATAGATGATAAATTGGCCTAAACAAATTGCCAAAACATGACCCTCTAGACAAACTATGGTAACCTATGGGTGCTCCTGCACCACAAGCTTCTTACCCGACGTGTTTGATGCAGGAGCATATGGGTCTATAAGCAATCATGCATCATCAAAAATATATTTTCTTTTCGTGTTTAATTTTTGCATTTTGGTGTGGGTTGGAGCTTCAAGAGCATCTTGTGGAGTGTTTGAAGGATAAAATCTTTATTTACCAATACTTGGATAAAAATCAGAGGCAAATAGTGTGTTTAATTTGATTTTAAAATTATTGTATAATTTCAAGGCTTGAAGGGTTTAAGGGATCCATTGGTATATTAGGGGGATCTTGAAAATAAGAATTAATATTCATTTTATCAATTGTTCTACCTATAGAATTTTTTATAAGGCAAGTGACCTTTGACATTCCATTCTTGTCTTTTTGGGTGCTTATTAAAATGGAGGGAAAAGATAGTGGTTTTTGGAAAAATAATAAATTTGACTCTTCAATTACCAAAGAAGCATGAATTGGTTTTGCATTTCATTCATTTTTTAAAGGAATCTATAGCATCAAGGCATTTGATATGGTGAAGCAAAATTAACAACACATTTTGGAAGAAAAATTATGACTATGAAATTTATTGTGAAGGAATTTCAGAGGTCAAGTTGAGGGAAATGAAAGAGTAGATTTGGGTGCCACTTTTTTGTGATTTGCACGGGTGTAAGAGTATATAAAATAGAACCTTTAATGGTGTTAAAATGGTAGCAATCAACAACAAGGTTGGAATAGAAGAGGAAATCAACTTGTGAAGAGAAGAGGAATAGAAGAAGAGAAAATGGATTTTGCAGGTGTGTTGTTGGTGTTCAAGGCAGCCATGAGAGATGCTTAATGAGGAGAAAATGAGGTTTTAGAAGATAAGTCAAGCCAAGAATGTTTGAAGACATGAGGATTTGAAGACTCGTAGACAAAATGTGTCTAGAAAAGCTTGTAATTTTTTTGAATTTTATTCAATGTTGAATCCTCCATATATGTAATTAATCTTGAAGAATTTTCATGTATGAATGTGTATGAACATTGAAAATATAAAGATATGTTTCAAATTATTTTTTCATTTATATGTTAATGTGGATTGGATAACATGCTAAGGCTGCAAGATTGGGCAGTTTGATAAGAACCCCTAATCTCATTTGCATCAAGTGCTAAGTAGACCATTCATTATCATGAGAGATGGGTTCTTATGAACCACTACTCATGAAACATGGGTGAATGAGTTTGACTTGAAAAAATACATGGTTGAATCCTAATAGCAGCATCATTATTTTACACTATTCCACTACTAATAAAGATAACTTCTTCAATTCAACAAGAATTTTGATAAAAATTTCAATTTCTTTTAGCACATTTAGCACATCTAATAACAAGTGCAAGATATTGTGTAATATTCCAATGCTAAGTACAAGTGTTGAAATGATCAATGTCAAGCACCACACAAGTTCAAATTTGGTGATAGAGTATGGGTTTAATCGCAAAAGAAAAGTTTCACTGGACTTTATTTCATGTTCTATCCTCTTTGATATAACCCATACACTAAATAATTAAAAGAGTTGGAGATAACATTGTTGACCATAATCTTCTAGCATTTCTTGGTCTACACTCATTTTTTTTGTCAAGAGAATAAACAATCTCTAATTATTTTTGCGACCTATTGGTATAGGAAGCATTGCGGCCTATTGATATAGGAACCAAAACATAAAGTTGCATGAATACTCAGCTTCTTTTGGTTAAGAAATGACAATTAGAGGTGTCCATTCCAACAAATTTTCCTAGGGAACAATCTTAGCCTTATCCCTTTAAAATGTCACAAGTCTTGCACTCAACAAGAATTGATCTTGAGTGGACTCTTTGTGAGCCATTCAACTTCACTAGTAGACCAAGGACCACTTGACATGTCTACATCTAATTTCAATACTAAACTCATGTAACATTTATTTTGACATGTAATATTGGCACACTAGATGTTTTATCAATATACATTAATCATACTTGCAATATTCTAATAGAAACATATCAAGACATTGACACTTGGGTCAAACATATAAGGAACAAATAAATCCTATCTATTAGATCATAAAAATAGGTCAAGCTTTTTCTCAAGAAAATTGGGTTAACTAGAGTTCAAGTTGCATAACATTTTTTACATCTTTTTAGAAATTTTATGATAGAGAAATTTGCTTCTTAAGGAGGGGGAGATTGATTTAGGAAGATCTAACACTTTAATCATTCTCATGAAGAATGAATGATCATACTCCAAAATTCTAACTCATATTCTATGTCATATAACTCAAACAATATTTCACTTTTTGATCAAGGGTACTCCCCTTACAAACCCAAACCAACAACATTAACAAGGAAATAAATAGTCAAAATGCAAAAAGAAAACACCAATGTTCTATTATCTCCATATAAGCGAAATTACAACATTCAAAAAATTATAGACTATCATTATATGGGCTTTCTGATTACACAAATTTGTAAATCAGAGCCACAATCTACTCTACTCTCCCCCTGCTCTGTAACCCCCATTCGCCTCCTTTATTTGGAATGCATAACCGCTCCAACATATTCTGGAAAGTGTAACCCCCTCAAGAAGATATTTTGAATTTTTATTAATTTCCACAGTACAACTTCTGGGGATCATAACTTTTGATCGGATTGTTAGATTTTAATCATAATATATCGTTGGAAAGCTTTCGAGAAGACACTTGGCCGCAAAATAGTATTGAAAAGTATATTTTGGTTTTCGACCAATTTTTGAGCTCATTTGGAGCCTCTATCTGCTTCAAATTTGGCTTTGAATATTTTTAACAAGATTTTGGAAATTGAAATTATTAATATCCCACAAATGACAAATGATATTGAAGTGTTTTCTTCACCATTGGCTTCATTTCAGCATTCCAAAGGTCTATGTAAGATTCCGTGTCCATACATACATAAATACCAACTTGCTAAAAATAGTAACCTTGCCAAATTTAGCCCTTATTGAAAAAGAAACAATAGTTTTATTTTTTTGGGTGATGTAAGATTGCTTTACACCCTTATGCTCATTCGTAACTTTTCCAAAATAATACATACATACATACATACATACATATACATATACATATACATATACATACACATACACATACACATATACATACACATACACATACACACACACGTAGACATACACACAAACTAGTCACATTTGAACAATTGCATTTGTTCTAATGATGTCTCTTTACCTCGTTGGAGAAGAGATTTTCAGGATTTGTATCTATCTGTGCTGGAGAAAGCATAAATTGTGGGATTCGTCCTAATCCTTGCTGCCTTCTAATTAAAGGTCGTTGTATCTCTTTATATGCAGAAGGGGTTGTAATCTTCAAACACACCTATGAATAATATCAATCTCTCTCTCTTCTCCGTGGATGTAGGCTACGGCCGAACCACATATATCTGCGTAATTTGTATCTGTGTGATTCGAATGATTTCTTCATGGTATCAGAGCAGGTCTTAGTCTGTTTTCGTCACAGGAGACTCTGTTCATTCGCCTTTTTTTCGTGATCCTACCAGATCTGAAACTCAATTCGCGGTTTTAATCCTGCCAAATCCCACGCTTGTTCCTGAGCCGAATCGAGGGTGTGCGGCTATTTTTCTGTGTTCTTTTTGAGCCGTTTTCTGGGCTCCCAAACACGCGATCTAGCCTCTTAGACCCGCGCCTATTTTTCGTGCCTTTTCAGAGACTTTTTCTGTGCCCCAAGCACGCGATCTGGCCTCATCTGTTATGTTCTATGCGACGCGTTTCTTGTTTGGGGTTCTCTACTGCCACCGACCTCTTCCACAACTGTCGCACCTCTTCCACAATGCGTTTTCTATTCTGTTCTGTGTGGCGCATTTTTGTTTTGGGTTCTCTTCTGCTAGCAGATCTCCTCCACAAGAGCTTCATCTGTCCCCTTATTGAATGCACTTGGGGGGTCCTGTTAATTAAGAAGAATTTGGTGTGAAGATTCGTTGGAATCAAGGCTAAGCTTCTGTGGCAAGCTTGAGAGCTTCTGGAACTATAGTGCCTCACAAAAGGTCTGGGGCTTGTGAAGTCAACTGCGGCTGCAATAAAACACAAAGTCTGGTTTGCTCAATCTGGTGTTTTTCAGAAACTTCGTAAGTGTTTTTTCTTTTACGTCTTCCTCTTTTCATGGCTGAGTTCGATTCGAATCCTAGTTGGAGACTTTCATCAGTTCTGTTAAATGGAATCAATTATGTTGCATGGTCTAGAGCTGTTACTTTGTCGCTTGGTGGCAAGAAAAAATTTGGTTTCGTTAATGGTGATAAACAGTGTCCTCAAACTACTGAATCGGGATATGAGGATTGGATATCCAATGATCAGCTTGTTCGATCATGGTTACTCAATTCAATGGAAACTCATATTGCCGAAATTTTCACTTTTGCTAATTCAGCAAAAGAACTATGGGATTCCATCGCTGAATTATACGGGAACCAAAATAATGTTGCCCGTATTTTTGAACTCACTCATGAAATTGCTGCAGCCCAACAAGGTGAAAAAACCTTTAGTGAACACCTTGGGAATCTTGAAAAACTGTGGGACGAATTGAACCTGTATCGTCCACATACCACTGATGCTCAAACTCTTTTGAAACGAGCTGAGGAGGATAAAATTTTCTCACTTCTTCATAGTCTGAAGCCTGAGTATGAATACATAAGGTGCAATCTTCTGATGGATGCCACATTGCCCACGCTCGTCGGTGTTTGTGCTATTATTCAGCGAGAGGAAACTCGAAGAAAGACTATGGGCTCAGAATCCAAAACTTCAACAGAGAAGATTGAATCTCATGTCCTTTTGGCCGAAAAGGATGATAAAAGAAAGCCTCATTTTTCCGACAAAAACAGGAATGCTTCTCGCTACAAGGGTAAGAAGGAACCCTATCAATGTAATCACTGCAAGAAAACTGGGCATACCAAGGATCGCTGCTGGGAATTACATCCTCATCTCAAATATGAATATAAGGGTCGGAAGGATCATGCTGCTGTAGCCGAAACTTCTTTTTCAATCAACCAGTTGGGTCATCTTCTTCAACTCAGTAAGACTGTCTCTTCTGGCAACAGTCCATCCACTTCCTCTCACGTGTCAGGTAATTTTCATGCCTATCTTACTTCCAATTCCAAATTTAATTCCTGGATTATTGATTCCGGAGCTACAGATCATATGGCCAATAGTCCTTCTTCAGTAATCAATTTTATTCCGAAAACTGATAAGCATGATATATCTGTTGCAAATGGAAGTAATGTTTCAGCCGTAGGAAGTGGTAAAATTAGTTTCTTTCCTGATAATGCTACATCTGATGCTCTGGTTGTTCCATCCTTCCCTGTTCAACTTATGTCTGTTGGAAAAATTACTAATTCTTTAAATTGTGATGTCATATTTTCTCCAACATCTGTCATCTTTCAGGATTGAAAGTCGAAGAAGATGATTGGTAAAGGAACATACTCACATGGACTTTATTTTCTAAACTCCCTCAATAAGGCATGTCATGCCAGTGATGTAATTGAAAGTCACACTTTACATAAACGGCTTGGACATCCATCCAACCGTATCTTGTCAAGACTTTGTCCATCTGCCTCTGTTAATTCTGATGTCTGTGATGTTTGTCAGTTTTCTAAACAAACGCGTTTACCTTTTGTCAATTCATCTTCTATGTCTACTGAGTTGTTTGAATTAGTTCACTCCGACTTATGGGGACCTGCGCCTATTGATTCTTATGATGGATATAAATATTTTGTGTTGTTCATTGATGATTTTTCTCGTACTACCTGGTTATACTTGTTAAAATCAAAAACTGAAGTTACTTCTGTTTTCAAAGAGTTTCATACTATGGTGTGTAATCAGTTTGGTACGAAAATTAAAACTTTTAGGTCTGATAATGGTACCGAATATGTTAAAGGATCTTTTTCAGAATATCTTCAAAGCCAAGGCATTATTCATCAAACAAGTTGTGTTGGAACTCCACAACAAAATGGGGTGGCCGAAAGAAAGAATCGACACATCCTTGAAACTTCACGGGCCCTTATGTTTCAAACAAAGGTCCCAAAACAATATTGGTCTCATGGTGTATTGACCGCTGCATATTTGATCAACCATCTTCCCAGCCGTGTTATTAAGTTCAAGTCACCATTGGAAATACTCAGAAATAGGACACCTGACATCTCACACTTGAGGGTATTTGGATGTGTCTGTTATGTGCACTTGCAAGCAATACACAGAGATAAGTTAGAAGCTCGTTCTACTCGGTGTGTATTTTTTGGATATTCTTCCACTAAGAAAGGGTACATATGTTATGATCCTGTCACTCGTAAAATTGTTGTTTCACGTGATGTCAAGTTTGTGGAGTCTGAATCTTTTTTTCAAGCTTGTGTTGAATCTGGGAGTCGATCACAGGGGGAGTCTGTGTCTCACCCGGTTCCGCTTCCTACCATTACCAATGAGGATGTTGTTCTTGATCACGATACAGAAGTTCCTGAAGCAACACCAATCCCCGCATCTCCTCAAGCTACTCGATGATCGAGTAGAGCAACTCGTCCTCCAGAACGGATGAAAGATTTCTTCACTTATCATGCTACATCTTATCCTATACAGGATCACCTGTCTTATAATAATATTTCTCAGTCTCACCTAGCTTTCTTGAGTACCGTTGATCATAATCAGGAACCTAAGACTTTTAGAGAAGCTAATTCCATTGCAGTTTGGAGGAAGTCTATGCAAGACGAGCTACAAGCTCTTGATGACAATCACACATGGGAGATTGTTAAGCTACCTCCAGGAAGGAAAACAGTCGGATGCCGTTGGGTGTACAAAAATAAATACAATAGTGATGGTTCCTTAGAACGACATAAGGCCAGACTTGTTGCTAGAGGATTCACACAAACATATGGCGTAGATTACCAAGAAACTTTTGCGCTTGTTGCAAAGATGAACACATTTCGGGTCCTCATTTCTCTTGCCGTCAATCAAGACTGGAAATTGTTTCAAATGGATGTCAAAAATGCCTTCTTGCACGGTGACCTTAAAGAAGAAGTTTACATGAGCATCCCACCTGGGCATCCACAAGAGGCCAAGTTTGGTTTAGTGTGTAAATTAAAAAAGGCAATCTACGGGCTTAAACAATCTCCACGGGCCTGGTATGCTAAGCTTAGTTATGTCCTTATGTTGAATGGGCTAAAACGAAGTAATGCAGATCCTTCCCTGTTTGTTAAAAGGAGTAACTCTGGTATTGTTGTTGTGCTGATTTATGTTGATGATATAGTCATTACTGGTGATGATCAAAATGCAATTTCTAAGCTAAAAATTCTGCTACACAATAGATTTTCCATTAAAGATTTGGGAACTTTGAAGTACTTTCTAGGATTAGAAGTTTCCTACTCAAAAAACGGCATCTTTCTTAATCAACGAAAGTATGTGTTGGATTTGTTACAAGAAACTGGTAAATTGGGAATCAAACCATCAGATACACCAATAGATAGTGGAGGAAAATTGGATGATACTGGTCCATTGTTGTCTGATATTGGTCAGTTTCAAAGGTTGGTCGGTAGGTTAATCTATTTAACCATTACTCGACCTGATCTTTCTTATGCAGTGAGTTTGGTAAGTCATTTTATGCATGCTCCCAAGGCTCAACATATGCAAGCCGTCACCAGAATTTTACAGTATCTGAAAGGATCCCCGGGCAGAGGTATATGGATGCGTAAGACTGGTCATACTTCTATTACTGCCTATACTGATGCTGATTGGGCAGGATCTCCTGTTGATCGACGGTCTACAACTGGATATTGTACCTTTGTTGGAGGTAACTTGGTCACATGGAAAAGTAAAAAACAGAGTGTCGTTGCTCGTTCAAGTGCTGAAGCAGAATATAGAGCAATGGCATCAACTACCAGTGAAATTATATGGCTTCGAGCTCTGTTGCAGGACCTTGGTTATGGTTCATCTCTTCCAACTCAATTATTCTGTGATAATCAGGCTGCTATGCATATCGCTTCAAATCCAGTGTTTCATGAGCGCACTAAACATATTGAAGTTGACTGCCATTTTGTTCGAGAGAATGTGCAAGCCAATGTCATCCGCACAACCTTTGTCCCTACAACTCAGCAATTGGCGGATATATTTACAAAAGGTCTTCCAGCTCTCAAGTTTCGAGAAGTATTGTCCAAGTTGGGCTCTATTGACATTTTCGCACCAACTTGAGGGGGAGTGTTGGAGAAGAGAGAGATTTTCGGGATTTGTATCTATCTGTGCTGGAGAAAGCATAAATTGTGGGATTCGTCCTAATCCTTGCTGCCTTCTAATTAAAGGTCGTTGTATCTCTTTATATGCAAAAGGGGTTGTAATCTTCAAACACACCAATGAATAATATCAATCTCTCTCTCTTCTCTGTGGATGTAGGCTACGGCCGAACCACATATATCTGCGTAATTTGTATC